>VCHN02000014.1:150806036-150834342 GCA_007115665.2 Sequoiadendron giganteum | reverse complement strand
CTCAAGTCTCTCCCTCCTACCCCCTCTCCCTCTGTCTCTCTCACTCACTCCCTCTATCGCTCTCCCTCTCTCAAGTATCTCCCTCCCACCACCTCCATCTCTCTCTCTCACACTCTCACTCCCTCCATCTCTCTCCCATCCCTCTATCCCAAGTACTCCCTCTCCCTCCCTCCCATCCCCTCTCCCTCTCTGATGTCTCTCCATCTCTCTCACTCCTTGTATCTCTCCCATCCCTCTATCTCCCACTCCCTCTCTCTCTCGCTCTGTCTATATCTCTCTCCCTCTCTCTTAGGTATATCCTTTCCACCCCCTCCCTCCCTCTCTCCTAGGCATCTCCATTCCACCCTCTCTTCCTCTCCCTCTCTCTTAGGTCTCTCCCTCCCACCCCCTCTCCTTCCTTCTCTCTTTCTCTCAAGTCTCTCCCTCCTATCCCCTATCCCTCTCTTTAGGTTAGAGGGTTTATAATTGAGTTCATAAGGTTGAGGGTAAACATTTTAAGGGTTTAGGGTTTAGGGTATAGGATTTACAATTTAAGGGTAGAGGGTTTAAGGGTTTAGGGTTTAAGGGTTAAGGGTAGAGGGTTGAGGGTTAGGGTTTTTAGGGTTTAATGGTTGAGGGTTGAGAGTAGAGGGTAGAGGTTTTAGGGATTATGATTTATTGTTTAAGGTTAGATGGTGTAGGGTTGAGAGAGAGAGGGGGGATATGAGGGTAGAGGGTAGAGGGTAGAGGGTAGGGGGTTTAGGGGTTTAGGGTTTAGGGTTTAAGGGTTAAGGGTATAGGGTTTACAGTTTAAGGGTAGAGTGTTTAAGGGTTTAGGGTAGATGGTAGAGGGTTTAAGGGTTAAGGCTATAGGGTACATGGATTAGGGTTTAAGGTTTAAATTTTAAGGGTTGAGGGTTAAGGTTTGAGGGTTGAGGGTTGAGGGTTGAGGGTAGAGGGTTTAGGGTTTAAGGGTTAAGGGATTAAGGGTTGAGGATTGAGGGATTAAGGTAGAGAGTTTAGTTGAGTTTAAAATGGTTTAAGGGTACAAGGTAGATAGTTTAAGAGTTTAGGGTTTAAGGGTTTATAGTTTAACCTGGTAGAGGGTACATGGTAGAGGGTTGAGGGTTGAGGATAGAGGGTAGAGGTTTAGGGTTTAGGGATTAAGGGTTAAGGAAGAGGGTTTAGGGTTTAGGGATTATGGTTGGTTCTGGTTTAAGGGTGGAGGGTGTAGGGTTGAGAGAGGGGTTTGAGGGTAGAGGGTAGAGGGTTTAGGGGTTTAGGGTTTAGGGTTTAGGGTTTAGGGTTTAAGGGTTTAAGGTTTAAGGGTTGAGGGATTAAGGGTTGAGGGTTGAGGGTTGAGGGATTAGGGTAAAGAGTGTAGTTAGGTGTAAAATGGTTTAAGGTTGAGGGTAGAGGGTATTGGGTTGAAAGGTAGAGGGTATTGTGTTGAGGGTAGAGGGTAGAGGGTAGAGGGCTTAAGGGTTTAGGGTTGACGGTTTAGGTCTCCCATCCATCTATCTCCCACTCCCTCTCTCTCCTACTCCCTCTCTTAGGTCTTGCCCCCACCATTACTGAATAAATCTCTCCCTCTCGAGTCTCTCTCTCTTGGGTCTCACTCCCTCCCATGCTACCTAGACTAATCTGTGTCACTCCAATGTCCTCTCTCACACTCCCTCTCTTTTAGGTCTCACATACCTCCCACCCTACCTAGGAAAATATATTTCACTCCAACCCCCTCTCCCACACTCCCTTTCTCTCTCTCCCCCTTTGGTATTTTTGTATCTCTCAGGTCTCATCCCTCCCAAGCCCTCTCTCATTGTCACGTATTTCCCCCCACCGTAATTGAATAAATCTCAATCCCTCTCAAGTATCTATTGCTCTCAAGTCTCAGTCGCTACCACACTACCTAGAATAATCTCTCTCACTCATATTACCTCTCTCTCTATCTCAAGTATCAATCCCTTTGTCTCTATGGTAGGTAAAGATTTCAAAACAACACATTTGGAACTTGCCAAATTTGGTGAGCACCAAATGTGTTTTACCTTGAAACGGTAAAATAGGGGTTCACCCCATGATTCAGGCCTACATGCTTCTGTATTTTTCTGGTTCAATGCTTTATCCAATTTAGAAACACCTTTTTTTATGTAGTTTATTGTACAATCTATGCTTGATCCATCACCTTTTTACCACCAACCTGCATGCTAGACAACATAGAAGAAGACATTTTGAAGTTTCTACATCATTTTACATGATCTCAGGTAATATATTCATTTTGGTAATATTGAAATGTTTATATTTAGTATATTTGTTTGTTTTTGACATTATAAATTAAATTCCTTTAATGATTTTATTAATCATAACAATTGGACATGAATTCAACATTGAATTGGGATTTGCATAAAAATGTTTAATTTTTATGAGTTTGAAGAACAAAAAATGAAAAAAATGACATTTACTTAACACAAATTTACTTATGAAATCTATTTCCATTGCTTATAGTAGTCCATTTCTAGCATGGCTAGTGGAATTCACTCTATTTCATTTTAGGTAGATGTTTATATTGAGTTTTTTTGCTTTGTTTTCACAATTTTTAGACCATTCATTTGATGATTTTATTAATATTCATTGTTACACATAGAATTCAACATTAAATAAGATGGATGTATGTATGCAAAATTTTAACTTTTAGGAGCTTCAAGATATAAAATGGAAAACATGACATAAGAGATTCAAATTCATTATTAGTGATGGTTGTGGGAAAACTTTTATTTTCAACTAATTTGGTAAACCTAATAGCTTTCATCAATGTAAATGCAAGTTTCCGTTGATTTTTTTGTTCCATAAAAAATTCACCTTCATCACATGTGCTTAGATAAATTCAAGTGAGTTGACATAGTTGTTAATGCAAGTTTCCATTCATTCATACCATTTACCTTTCTAACAAATAAAAAGGGGAAAAATTTGTGCAATTGAGAATGCTTATTGTCTTTCTAAGTTACCTCATTTCCAAAGAATAGTGAATAATTATAAGATATAGCATCCCAAACCCTTATTTGAATTCATCTTATTCATGGCTTTGTTGACAATCACAATGTAGTTTTGAGAACAATAAACACAAGATTCTCTAGTTTTCATTTAGGTGGCAACAACTTATAACCTAGGTTTGTGATGCAAAGCAAGGAGATAAAACCTTCAACAATCACAATTAGATCAGTTTCAAACAATATTCAATCTCCAAAACCTCAATTCAATGCTCAACTAACTAATTCACATTCACTTCCTTGTAGTATTCACAATAGAGAAAATTGTTCATATCTTATCAGAGACAACTCAAACCCACAAACCTTGACCTTTTCAGACACCCATTAAGGCCTTCAAAAACATATGTCAAAAACATAATAGGTCACTTTGGAAAAACATCACCAAAACAATGCTGCTATGCTGCCCCAATAGGCCAATCAGGCAACTTTTACAAAGCATCATACCTTCAAACACTTTTTCAGTCCCAATTCTCTTTTGAAAGACCTTTACCAGCCTAATAAACTTAAAATTCAACAAATTTTAGTCACTGGAACCCTTTGTAATGCATCTAAACACTAAACCCTTGCTTTAGGCCTTTCTATGCTTGAAACAAGGAGGTTTTATTGAAAATCAATGTTCCAAGCCTCTAGCCACTTTTCCAACTCTTCAAACACACTCAAATATGTCTACTCATGCTAAAAAAATCAACTCCCTTCCTCTTCCATTGCTATTTCACCAAACTCACATTCTAAACCACCATTTTGAAGCCAAAATTCATACAAATACCCTTGGGGTAGCATCAAAACTCCATCATATCCTACTCCCTGCTCAAAATCCCTACTCTAACATCTAACCCTACGGATATGTAATCAACGATATGAATATGTTTGAAAATTTATGCATTACTCACTTTTCTTGCGGTATGGAGGTAGATGTATGCATGAAAAATGTTGTCTAGTATAGACATGTTTGTTAATTCCAAACAACTTGCTATCTTCTTTCATAAAATTCTTTGGTGTGTTTCATATTTAATGCAATGCAATCAGCGATATCAATATGTTTCATAAAATGCATTACTTAATTTTGTTCTATGTGTGTTTGTGAACATGTAGCATTCAACATCATGCCGAGGAAACGAATGAAGCCTCTAACACTAGAAAAACGTGTAGTTAAAAATGCAAGGAGAAGAGAATAAAAAAATCTATCTCGTGAAGCAAAGGAATCATAGCCCATACAACTAGAAATTTCTGTGCAATCTAAGAGAGATGTCAAATTGGAAAAACAAAGGGCACAAATGAGGAAAGTTCATGGATGGATAGGAATGGATACCGAAGTTGGAGGCACATCATCAACCATAGGTGAAGCTCAATGCACATCTCCAGTTGAAGACACATAAGAAACAACATGTGGTTTTCCGAGTACATCGAAAATCACATCTCCAATTGAAGACACACCATCAACAACATTGCGTTTCAAAATTGCATCAGCAAACACATATCTATTTGAAGGCACTGCATAAATGACATCTCAAGTTGGAGGTACAGCATAATTTAAATTCCAATCTCAAGGTATTTCATCAATTGCACTTTTGATTGAAGGTACGCAATCTATCCCCGATGTTGTTGACCTTCCTAATGTTGACACAAATTTACATTTGAGAACTCCTCCTAGAGTTTTGCCTAGAAAACCTACTTTTTTTATTGATATTGATTCCAATATTTTGAAATGGATGCCAAATAAGATTCCAAAACGTACATGTCAAAGATATGCATAGAGGATATGGAGTTAATTTTTTTCAAAGCTAAGTGAGGGTGGAAGATGCCAACTATAAATGATGAGGCAAGTCAAATTTAGGCCCACCATGAAGGCTCTTGGGCTAAGAGTTTCAAATGACTCAAGTGAAAATTCAATTGTAAATAACCTAATGAGTGCATATGAGAGCTTGGGTTCTACCTCACGCACAAAGGATAGTTGTGTCATACGACGTGTGATGACAACAATACTCTTAAGCAATCAAAAAAGGAACAAGGTGAACCTTACAAAGGCAAGTAAGTCTTTGAAAGATAAAAGAATTTCTCAAGGTTTGAGATCTTTAATAGTGAATTATTGGAAGGATAACACAAGGACATCTCTTAATCAAAGAGAGGTTGTAATAAGGAGAATTGGTAGTAAAATCCATGAGCCACATCCAAAGCATTATTTAGATAACATTCAAACCCAATTTTTTGCTGATTTTATACAAAAGTTTCCTGAAATTAAAATATGTCAAAGGTATTTTGAAATGCTAAAGCCTTTTTTATGTAAAAATAAATCACACACACACTACTTGTTGTTGTAGAGTTCATATTGATTTTTCTAACCATTATGATGTTTATCGACATATATGTGTAGATATGCATATTGACAATGTTTTGCACGAATGTAACATAAGGCCTCCACCTAAATCCTCAAGGGAATTTTTATCTTCCATTTTATGTGAAAGAGAGGATGGTAAAAAAATTTAAAAGTCATGTTTGGATGGCACATGTGATCATTGTGGTGGCATGCAAAATTTGCCAATTTTCCAACACATGGCTAATACACACACAATTGGAGACAAAATTGTGGAATTTGGAAAATATAAGATAATGGCATATAGTCTAAAAGATGGGAAAGAAGAAAAGAAGTGTGAATTGGTCAATGATAAAATTCCAACATATCAGTTTATGGGAATTTTCCATGATCAGGCGGTGTATGATTATGCAAGGCATACACACAGAGCTCAATGGTTGGACTCATAGTTCAAGTTAAATGCAAGGAAACGTTTCCACTTTGTAGGATCATTTCAGTTGTCTACTTCATTGAGAAATACACACTATAACCACAGAATGAGGTGCAATCATAGTACTACAACTCCAAGTAGGTTTCTATATTTGTACATATAGCATTCATTAATGCAAATGATAGTACAGAGGAAAACAAGAAAGTATTGAGGGAGTATCACTTTTACATCAGTGATGATCGCACACATTCTACAGAGTTTATTTCAGATGTTTTATGTTGATCTTTCTAATAGGGGCATATCATTCAGTCAACATATCATATGGTCAGATAATTGTACATCACAATTCAAAATGCCAAAATTTTTAACTGGTTGAGTAGGATGCCTAGGATCAGTGGTGTTCAACATATGTGGAAATTCTCAGAGGTCGGGCATGGAAAGAGGGAGCATGATGGATCAGACCATGTATCAAAAGAGCCCTAGCATGAGAAGAGTTAATGTACACAGACAGTGTAAAGTTGACAGATGCAAGATAAATTGTCCAGTGGTGCAATCATGCTATGGGTCCAAGTAGTGAAGGTAATTCTTTAGTTTGTAGAATTTTTCATTTACTAGATGATACTAACATTGAAAAATATGAGGATTTTTGTACACTAATAGGATCGAGCGATGTAAACTCTTTTAGAAGCTTGAATGCAGGTACATGGACTATCCATACATGGAAGATGGCATGCTTTTGTTCTGCATGTACACTTCAAGCATGGAATGATTGAGAGTCAATAGAGTGGGTTGATGAATGGTCTGTAAGAAGTCTAACCCCACTTGACACTTATGATCTCTTGATGACTACAAATCATGAAGATGCAATCATCCATTGAATTTGATCATGTATCAGACCTACTAGAACTAGGTAATATCTCTTACTTACAAGTTTTATTATGATGTTCATTAAATACATCTAACAAGATGAACTTATCAATGCAAGGCATGTATATGCAGTGATTGTAGATGAAGAAAATGAAGAGGGTACAAATTATTACCTATGTCATTGTATCAAGGCCAAAAATAAATTGGAGGACCCAGTTATAGATGGAGAATATTTAGAATATCTTATAGGTTCGATGGTTGTTACTGGAACACGGCTTAAAAGGTACCCAGTTAAGAATGTTGCAATTTGGTTGTTTGATGAATTTGACACACATCGGAATATTATTCACTACTCAAACCTTGTCATTGCCACCAACGTTCATTTGATCAAATCTAAGGGAATACTTGTGAACAAGAACTTATGGAAAGTGTGTGTCGAGTTTGACCACGAGGCAATACTTGACACAATAAAGAGTAGAGCAGACCCAGATGGTTCCCTGGATTGATTGGTAAGTATGCACATTGAATTTATAAATTCATTTTATTGATAACTTCTTTCTTTCAATCTTTTAAGTTTGATTGTATAATGGTTTGCAAAATTGCATTAATGTAGATATGAAAAATTATGGTTATATGTTGCTCTCTATTTGGTGCAGGGGCACCAAGCTTCGGTGGTTGTAATTAGGGTGATGAAGTCTTGTTTTGGATTGGATAAGGTAATATAGACCATTTATTGATGTAATAAGTCTATTTTAGTGGTAATTATTGGGTTAGAAGGTTTTAGTTGCAAATTTTCTAAATTAGTGCAAAGTGTCATTTTTCAAATTTTGAAGTACAAGAAATGCATAGTGGGGAAGTTGAACGGTCAGGGAAGGCCAAATTTCACTTGGGGCATTGGTTTTCAATAAATTATTGAATAAGGGAGTTGAATATATGTATGTGAATCTCAAATGAAGGAGTGTGTAGAGAGGAGTGGAAGATTTTGTACAACCATTGATCAATAAAGCTTTGTTTCCTTTGTAAATCTGAGTTTGTTTTTCTCCTTTTCAGTGTCGTAGCAGTCAATTACATGATCCCATTTTGAAGGGAATTGAATAAAAGTGTTTTTATTTGGGTAGAGGGATGTGTTATCCATGTTTTTCTTGTTGTGGTATTTAAATTCATCTTGTTTTGAGCTCTTATGGTGGATTTTACTGTAGGCAGGTCTGGAAGTCTAAATTTCAAGTTTTGAGGTCATGAAGTGATTTAATGGCTCATTCCACCTAATGCATATAATGTAGCTTGGTGGAATGAATCCATTATGTTGGTAATAGGTTAGAAGATGATTCTTGGAGTAGGGGAGATTGTTTTGGAGTCATGGCATGTAGCCTTCGGTGTGAAAATGTGTGATTTTGAGTGGTTTTAGAGTGAATGGATGAAATACTTTGGGGAACTCATTTGTGAGAGTCTTTTGAGAATGTAAAGAGATCATATGGTATGTTTGGGGTGTTGGATGTGAGATTTAAGTGTGGAAATATTTATTTTCAATAAGGCTCCTTGGAAAACCTAGGTTTGGTGGCTTGAGAGTGAGGGTTTAGTGGATTGGTAGATTGGTGAGCGGTTGGAGCTCTGAAAATTATGAAATCATAAGATTGAAAACCTATTTAATGACTTTTTATGGTGTTTTAGTTGATTCCAGGTGTTTGGGAAGGTGTCTCTTTGGAAAAGAGGCCTAATTGGCCTAGTTGCCCCTATGGTACAGTGAGATTTTGGAGAATTTATTTTGAAGGAGTCTATGCTAGGTTTGAGATATGTTTAAGCGCATGAAAAAGGGTATCCAAATCTATTGGTACAGTCTAGAGAAGTTTTCTTGACCTGGAGTTATGTTTGATAGTTCCTTGGAAGAGGGCTACTAGCGAGTGAAGGCTTAGAGTGAGTTTGTTGCTAAGAACGATTCTCTATGATTTGAGAGTGGTTTAGTTATGTTTGAATGAGGATTTTAATATTGTTAGATGCCTCTTTAAATGCATGAAATTTTTTGAAACCTTAAATGCAAGTTTGGGTTTTTTGAAGGCCTAGTTCCTCGTTGAGTTTTGTGAGTGCTTGGAGAACCAATCAAGGAGTCAAGTTTATGATCTTGGTACTGATCTATTATTTTTTGCATGTGGCCCACATAGCTTTGCGTCACTATTGAACACCAATTAAAAACACAATTTCATCCAACTCAAACCAATATTTTTCCCTTACAACTCTTTTTCATCAACTCTTCACTATTTCAACCTAATTTCCTTGTAGGTCTCCAACTGGATGTCTTGAAAAATATATTTTAGAGAAGGTTGTCTCTTCACAAGACCTTCACCTTTTCAAACCCCCATTAGGCCCTCAGAAAACATAACTCAAAATATCAATGCTGCAAAGGGCTCCAATTAGCCCATTTTTACAAAGGGACACTCTTTCTAACTCATTGCCAATACATAATTCCACTACACAGATCTTAAATTGCCTCCAAAATCACAAATTCTTCAATATCTAATACAAAACTCGCCTTCTAGAGTCCCATTCCATGAAACCCTCATTTTTCACACAATAAACAAGTGTTTATTGAAAAACCCATCTCCAGGTCTCCTGTGAAATTATCATCACTTCAAACACCCTTTTTTAAGCCTGCACATGCTTAACAATCCTTAATATTATGGTGCCCCCAAACTTCACCCACTTTTACTCTCTAAAACCTCAAATTTCCATTAAAAAAAGCACTTCTCTCAACTAGGGCTTCATGCCCAAACATACACATGACCTTTCGAGTCCTTGCAAACCTTCAAACACATCAAACCCACTAGATCTCACTAAAACCAATTGGTTCTAGCCTTCCTCAAAACAATTGCTTCAATATGCTACTTCAACCCATGCCTTTTAGGCCTGAATTCATGCATTATATACTTTCTTGTCAATTGAATTGTCATTAATAAAATTATATATTAACTTATATGTTTATCTTATTTTCCTCTTATAGGAAACACCTAGAGCGAGCAAGGTGCAGTACTGTCCAGACTTTGGAGGCACAATGGTAGATAAGGGAAAGGTAATTGAACTCAAATTCGATTGAATTAAATTTTTTAAGATCTTATAGTGATTATACATATGTCGACATAGATTGGTAGTTTCATATACTTGCCATTTTTATGTACAGGGGGTTATGAGCTACACATCCTTGTTGAAAAGTGTCACAACACCTGAAGGAGTAGGTGTTGGAACACTTGAAGGATTAGGTGTTGAAAGTGGAAACACCTCAGGGAGGAGGTGTCCAAACACCTAAAGGAGATAAAGAAAAAGAGATGCCTAAAGAGGTATGTGTTTATTTTATTTTGTGTTTGGTAAATATGTTCCAATTACCAAAACTTGTATGTTAACTTGTATCAATTTGATGTTTTTGTTAACATATATAGATTGACATTGCAAAAGTTGGTATGATTGGTTCTTTGAGAGGGGCATATTCTAGGACTCTTGACGGTTTGAAGAGGCGTATATATGAGATAATCAAGATTTCAATTTTAGAGTTCAATTATAATTCAATGTATATTGATTTTGATGTTAATTATTCAATTTTCAATTATATAATATAACTAATCTCAATTGTGGTCTGAATTTTTCTTGTGCAGTTACCTTTAGAGCCAAAGAGTGCTTCAAAGAGGCTCCATTTTGATGATCCACCAATAGTTTAGGATGAGATAGACATTTTGGAATGCATATTTTGAATAGATATCGAGATGACATATGCCACATTTTGTAAAAATTGTTTGAGTTGACGTTGATGCCTTTTTTGTATATGGACATACACTTGATTAATGGATAATTTGATATATAGAAGTTGAGAATCAGAATAATTTGTTCGTCATGTGCATGTTTAAACAGTTCAAAAATTTAATCTTGATCAATGGTTAAATATCAATGCACAATAGAATAAAAAATAATGGTTATATTATATAGTTCACAATAAAAAATAATGAATAATGGTTAAATTATATTATATATTGCTTAGTTATATTATGCTTAAATTATATAGTTTAAACAAATTTGAAGACAAGAACAATGGTAAAGTTTAAAATTTTAACTTTAAAGTTTAAATACACAAATTTCATTGTCTCACACTGCATATTTCATATTGCATTATCATTACATATTGAAATTCTTAAAATATCATAGTTTTATGTTGATAAACATGCCAAAGTGATGCAGAGCAGGGTGGAAAATTCAACAAACCAACTACCCTTTAATCTTCCTTCCAGACACAAAAAACCATCGGATAGTCATGATCAGGGTACATAAGCACTAAATGAACAATCATATTCCAAAGAAACACTCACCAACACTCCAACACTCCAAAGCTCAAAACCCTCACTTTTGACAAGTTTCAAGGGGGGTTTATTGAAAACCTCGCCTCCAGACCTTTCCTCACTATTTCAATGCCTCAAACACCTTCAAATATGTTTTCCCTTTCTTAATTAACTCTTACAAAGTGCTTCCCCAAGTGTTTTCCATCACTACCTACTCTTAACCTTCAAATTTGATTCAAAACACACATTCTTGAAAACTAGGCATCATGCCCAAACCCCCAAATGGTCACCCTTGCTCCTGAAATCATGTACACATGCCCCCTACACCTAATTATGCCATTCCACCAAGTTACAATAGAATACAATGGGTCGAAAAAATATTTTGTGGAGATTTCCACGCTACCCCTGCGGAAAAAGAATGAATTTAGGCCTAGGAGGCACAACTTGAAGTAGCAAATTAAAGAAATATTTTAGAAGAAGGATAAAACCTAGTTGTTTCAATGTTACTAGGTGGAGTTTGATGTGATAGAAGGTCTTAAAAGGAAGAGTAGGTCATTTGGATCTTTGGGCTGGAAGCCCTAGTTGAACAAAGAGTGAAAATGGGTGAGATCGAGAAGTTTTAAAAAGGAAATGTGTGATAACTTTGGGGGCAGCATAATTTGAAGGTGAATTAAGTTTGTACAGGGTGAAATAAGTGTTTGAAAATATTTTGAGGTTGAATGAGGTCTGGAGATGGGTTTTTCAATAAACCCCTACTTATTTGGTGAAAAATGAGGGTTTCATGAAAGAGGGTCTTAGCAAGAAAGTTTTGAATCAGTGGTTGAAGAATTTGTGGTTTTGGAGGTAGTTTGAGGACTTTCCAATGGTATTTTGAGTGGGCAACAAGATTGAAGGAGATTTCCTTTGTTAAAGTGGGCTAATTGGAGCCCCCTTTCAAGCGTTCAAGGCCAGTTTGATGGTATGGTTCTAAAGTAAGTTCAAAGTCAGTTTGGATAGTTGTGGACCTATATCTACTTTGACAGTGAAGAAGATCACTCTTGTCACAGCTGGCATTTAGAAGGGTTTGTAGAAGGGCATGTTTTAATTTGATGTTTCTCTCTAATCTGGTCTTGTTCTTCCTATTTGTTTCATATGACTTTAGATGTTTATGGAGCCGTGATGGTCACTGTTTTTTGTGGTCATATGTTTGTCACTCGAGTGATGACATGGGAGGTTTTCCTTCTTCAGTCAAATATGGAACCTTGGAAGAATAGTGAATGATTGATGAGAGAGAATTTTCTTGCAGCGAGAGGTTGTAGGTTGTGCAGATAAGAGTGGGTGTCCCTCGGAACTACATTATTATTTTCCTCTATATGCAGGGACTGGCAGACTTGGTATGCCTGGATCATTTGTGATGGTGCTTTTTTTTTCACTCATCTAGATAGTGCCCTTGCAGTGGGAGTACCTGGACATGTTCGGTCTATGACTGGTTGACACAGGGTGCTTGTTTGCTACTGAGATGGGTAGTTTTATGATGGCATGAGTCTGCTGCTGGTTTTCATACCTTTGAGGTATGGGTGGTTGGATGGATTAGGATGAGATGTAGGTGCTATGTTTAGCCGCGTGGGTTTGGTCAGTTGGATGAGGACAGTCAGGTCACTGGTTGTTGTTCTAGCTGATTAGAGTCTTGTTCTAGAGAATTGTGGTATGTGTCTTGTTTCCTATGCTCACATTGGTGCTTCGTTGCTTGCTGCTTTGTTGCCTTTTTTGCTTGAAGGATCTGGTGCTTTTGTTCCTTAGACTGGTGCATATACGCCTTGGCTTGTTCCTTTTCCTGCATTAGATGTTTGGAGCAGTTGCCTGAGATGGTGGACATTTTGAATGTTGATTGCAGAGGTCTTGGTTGGAGCGTGAGAGCATGCTTTGGTCCTGGTTCGGGTTTTATGGAGGATGCCTAAAATGCTTCAACAAGTGGGAGATTTTTGGGATCTGCCTCAACTTTCTGGTCAACCCATTTGAAGACTTAGGTGTTTTCCCTCTATTTCGGGCCTTTACCGCCATACCCCAGCCACCCTGTTCGGTGGTTGGGCGGTGTTACCGCCTTACTGCGACGATCTTGTTCTAGACTAGCGATGGTGTGGTGAAGTGGCAGTAGCCTGGATGATTGTTACCTCCTTACTGCAAAGGTGGCTCGATGGTGGTGAGGCAGTGTGGTTGAAGGCGAGCTAGTGAAGGTTTAGCTTACCGGCTTACTGCTGGGTGGTATGGTTGGTGGTGAGGTAACACAGTGAGCAGCACAGGGTTGGCGGATTGGCAATGTAAGGTTTACCGCTATACCACGGTTGGTGTTCAATGTAGCCATGGTGACTATGGTGGATAGTTGGAAATCAATGTTGGCAGTTACCGCCTTAGCGTGGGCAGTGAGAAGACTCACCGCGGTGGCCACGGTAAGACCATTGGCAATTTGCTTGGCGGTTACTGCCCTACCGCAGGGTGGCCTGGGGGCCCATACGGTAGCACAGTTAACTGTTAGTGGTCTAGTCTAGCGGTGTCACCGCCTTACCGTGGTTGTCTAGTAGTCTAGGCATGGTAGCATGGGGCGATCAATGATGGAGCTCGGGTGGGCTCACTGCCACACTGCATACGGGTCGGTTGGACTCGACGGAAGCATGAGGTATCTTCCGTAGAGCTTGGTGGAGTCCTTGTGAGCTCGGGTGGGTTCACCACATTACCATGGTCAGGTTGATGAAGCTCGATGGTAACATGGTTGGAGGCCGAAGGGTCGTCATAGGCTCACCACGATACTGTGAAGGGTGTTTGAACTCAAAGCAGTAGCACGGTGGAAGGTAGAAGTGAGCTCGGAGCTCGACCAACTAAGCTTGACCAATTTTGACCAGAGGTGAAAGGTAGCGAACAAATAGAAATGGGACACGTGGCTCAGGGTTAGGATGTTGATTGGCTAGGTGCTAAAATAGTGTTTGATAGTTATTGTAGGCCGAGTTTTCAGCTAAAGACAAGACCCGATTGAGGTAAGGAATTGAATGCCTGGGTGGCCTAATGCAAGAAGATCTGTCAGTGATATCCTGATGATTTTTGATGGCTTGGACAGGTGGGATAGGTTGGCACATGGAAAGGAGATTAAGTAATCTTGCATGCACAAAATAAGTAGAGAGCAATGAGAGAGAGAGAGGTAGAGAGTGTGTCTTGACTGTGAACATTTTGTCTCTCAGTTTTGCGAAGATGTGAACCTACTATGAGACCTTGGGGCTGTGTTGGCCAAGAGGCTAGCTGAGATAGTTATGTCTGAGAAGCTCAAGGGAATCTATATAGTATGTCAAATGTATGACATTGCAACTATGTGAAGGTTATGGTTTTGTGTTTCCTACTATTCTCAAGATGAACAAGATACGACTCCTGTATAGGCTATGAGCCTGAGATTGTATTGTAACTATTTTCTATTGCTGAATAATACAATGGCTCGATCTTGTGGAGTGTGGGGTTTTTTACCCGAAAGGGTTTTCCCCACGTATATCTATGTGTCATCATGTTTGTCTTTCATGGTTGTTTTCTTGTGTTGAATCTGTTATTAGTTTTGCATTTACTTCTCTTAGAGGATCAATGGGGGATACATTATGCCTACTTCTGCTTTGTGGTACAATTGTTTGTGTCTTTGATGTGATTTTGAATTGAAATCACTAAGGCACTACTGTCTTAGATTCCTATCTTTATGATAGACTGAACTCCTTATCCCCAACAGTTAGGGTATTTGGGAAGCCTGTAGGAGCTGTTGAAAACCCTTCCATTTTGAAATAAGTGAACTTTGGGAACTGGATAAACCAATACCCAAATATCTTGAGCATCTTCATAGAAGAAGAGGAGAGCATATTGTTTAGGTACCCTTGTAGTGTCCTAATGATGAACATAATAAATACATCGGTCATCCTCTTGTAGTGGTTCTTTGAATTTTGAGCTTGCAAATGTGGATAACAATCGTATACTTTATACTCATTTGTTCCTATACCAAAAAAACCCTTACAAGTCTAACCCCTGTATCTGTAGTTGGCGGCAAGGAGGTAAATGATATAAGAAGTCATGTGGAAGACAAATGACTTCTTCACCACATGAAAAATTCATTATGCAAGTTGTCATTGATCATCTTGGCCCAACCAAATTTGGTTGGACCCCTCTGTTGGACTCAAGGGAACACTGATAGGGGGTTGAATCAGTGTTCAATAATTTTGAACTTTATTCATCTAAAACTTATTTCATTAAAGAAAAGATGCAAGCATTCAAAGATATCATTCATAACATCATAACTTAAGGATTTTTGTGTAGAAACCCTATTAGGGGAAAAACCACGGTGGAGGTTAATCCATAATTTGAGTACTCAGATATAAGTTTTACAAAAGAATGCACTTGCATTTGGGCACACTGCCTAGAGCTCACTCCTCAAAGGGAAGGTTCACTGCCTTACAAAAGTTTATATTAAAACCATCTGAAGGTTGAACTGAGATAGTAGCATCTATTCATTCTAGGTTATAGTTCTGGTGAAGCTCATTGATTGGATTATGAGTCCTCTATTTGACTTTACACTTTGCTCTACTCTGTTATGCCCTTATATGCTCTTTGCATCAATTCACACTATTACTCTATTGAATTTTGAACACCGATATACTTCACATTCGGTATTCACCATTGTATTCACACACTCAAAATGATAAAACTGATCTTATATGTATATCCGCTATCAAGGATTTGATCATTCATATGTCGTCTTGCAAAACATTAATTTCTTTACCACTGTCGGCTAGATCCACCACTAATTATTTATATGTATCCTCCAAATTCGGTTAAGACATAGATAGGACCCAAATAAACATAATTAAAGCATAAAAATATTTAATTAATAACTCCTTATACATCTATGATTTACTATATTCGCTAGGTCGACCTTCTATCACATATAACCAATAGATTAATGTATCGGATCTCCTAGATCGTACACCAATGAATGTGCATCGAGATACTTCATGAGTAATGTATTATAAACATCAATAAACCTTTCTCAAATATCCACAACTCAAAATAATAGTTCGATGAGGTATTCAGATTGGTATTATTGCCTTTAACCGAATGTCTTGTTCTTCACTCTATTCTGCCAATGTAGACCAAAAATAGATTGTAGGCGGATGCATGACTTAGGTTGCCATCAATGACAAAACTTACAAGCCATATGCCAAAAATATCCCCCTTTGGCATTGATGGAAACACTTAGTGAAAAATGACTAAGTTTCAGAATCATTATAAGTACGTTGCCAAGCTTTTCTACTCTCTCTCTCCTATGCTTCAAAACTTTCATAGCATAGCTCCCCCTAAAATTTATAAGGAATTTTTCACTGCATTCTCTCCCCCTTTGATATTAATGACAAAGCATAGAAACCATATTCCAAAAATGACAAAACATGTGATCAAAATCGCCAAAACTTGTTCTCCCCCTTTGCCCAAAACTCCAAAATTTGAATTTTAAAAAAGAATTAGAAAATTATCTTACGAATTCCTTTATTATCGGAAAGAACTTCTTCCAAGCATCTATTGTGACCCCAATGATTATGATCATGTTGTTATTCTTGGATGTCTTGTTGACAATCTCAGTAAGAGATTCCAGAATTGTAATTGCTTCCTCTATTCACCTTTCCTTAGTATTTCAACCATTTGTTCCAATCTGCATTCAGTTAGATCCTTTACCTTCCAAAAAGTGTCCACAAGAGTGTTCTTGGTGATTTGATCTTTTGTATGCTCAAACTGTAGCTCTCTAATCATTTTCTTGATTTTACCATCCTGATCTTGAGACATATCAAGTCTTTTTCTAATCCCATTCAACTTTGTTTCAGTCTGCTCCAATTTCTCCTTGTAGTTCCCAACTGCATGAGGCCAAAGAATGCAATAGTTGTAGATGTTATTATTTGTATTGATGCATTGTCTCAACTCATTCATTTTCTTCTTTAGCTTGGTGAGTGATAACTCGAATTGCCCCTTCAAGTGAGAGATAACTTCACCTTATTCTTTATCTTGAGACTCAGAGTTCATTGTTTCTTTGTTGCATTCAATCATCTGTTCAGGTAGAATATTTTGCAAACTTTCCAATCTAATCTTGCAATGCTCAACATGAGAATTTAGCACACTCAGAATCATGTCCTGGTCATATGATGGTCCGACAGACCATAACAACAATTTTTTGCATTCCACCTTCTTCTTGAATAAGTTGTTATAGCTTCTCCTTTGTTAGGTCATCTTCTTCCTTTTCTGATTCTGGTTCATTTCCCTATGGATCCTTAATTACTTCATTAGATTCTTCATCTAGAATGTCCACAATTTCCTTTTCTCTTCCTTTCCCTTCAATTCTAGGAGTCTTGCATTCCGGAGGGTTGCATTCCATAATTTTTGTTTCTCTCTTTTGCTTTCTCTCCATGTTGTCGGAAGAGGTACCAACCTCAATTGTTCTTACCGAAAGAGAAATACTAACTGAATCACACTTTCCAGGCAAATTCTTGATCCCAATTAGCCAAACTCTTAGCATATGAGTATATTTTTTTGCATACTGGCTCATTTTCTTTCCACACCATATTATTGATCATAGGCAAACAATCCAAGAAATACATTACTAAACATATGACCAAAGTACTGAACCTAAAAGGGTAGCCCAACTCTTTTGTCAATTGCACATTCTCCATCAATTGATCCTTTAGTAGTCCACACAGGACAAAGCCTTGTCCTTCCATTATCATCTTGTGAGAAATGTAAACTGCACCAGTTGATGTTGCTCCTTCTCAATTTCCAAAAAATATTTTATATGATATTTTGTGTGCAATGTACTTTGTCACAGGATTCTTGATTGTCGTGATTATCAATGCCCTCTAATCTCCAATTATTTCAGTTAGGGTTTCAACTTCTTTGTTTTAGATGGATTTCTTCCTTGGTATGTCCTCGACTTTCAATAATCTAGTCAAATTTTTGATTGCCTCCTTCGAAATGGTGTAGGGTTTGTCCAGAATCAAAATATTATTATGCATTTTGTTCAAAATGAATTTAACGAATTTTGCATTCTCAAAGTACATAAACTCATTCCAAATATCCAAATTCTTGTGTTTGGCTTCATTCAACCTCTTCAATTCATTGGGCAACAACAAATTTCTCGTGGACCTAATCTTTCCACTATTGTATTCATACAAAATGATTGACCCTTTGATTTGCTCCATTTATCTTTTCATACTTCACGATTATCAATCACACACCTAATTATATGGAAGTTTTGAAGACAATTAAAAATACCTGATAAATTTTGAGTTTCGCCTCCGAATTAACTTTGTTGCTTCAAAATTCTGCTACCGAGTGCACTTCTTCTTTCCTTCTTCAATGAAAAGTGACAAATGAGAGTTCCAACTTAACTTTTATAGTTCACACACTTTTAATAAATGCATTTGCCCTAGGTTTTCCGGATACTTTATTTTCTCAAACAGTGAGAGAAAAATTCTTCTATGAACCTTCAATTCCTTGAATTTTCTTGAGAATGATTTCCAAGACTTTTGCATACCATTGATACACCTATTTGACCATCCTTCTCATTTTGGTACCAACTACGAACAAGGGAGGAAAGATTTTCTTGAACACCTCCCCCTAGCCTAGTGGCCTGAAGTCAATTTCTAGAAGGAGTACCAAAATCAGGTTCCAATGTAGAACCATTTCCAACATCAGACTTGCTCTTTCTTACCCATATTTTCTTCATATAATCTCTTATAGCATCTACAATCACTTTTCCTTTTCCCTTGTCATCTTTTTGTATGTTGCTTCCTTTGTATACCGGACCTCTTCTATCCACCTTTTTGTTTCTGCAGAATCTTGCAATGTGAGTGAATTTATTGCAATTGTAGTATACAATACTTCCATGTCTAGACCAATCATTCCATTGATTTCTTCTTGATATGCATTGATTAAAAATATGATCAAATCTTCCACATGTATAACATTCAATATTCTTCCTACTGACATAGTATTTTGACATATTTTTGCAGTCAATTGATTTATGACCAAACTTCTTGCAATTGAAACACTGACCAGAAAATGATGAATCTCTTGATTTCATATTGTAGACATCGAAAATTGGTCTAGCCCTACGAGCACCACTTTCGACATAATTTTCTAGTATCCATGGTCATGATTAAATAATGTTTATTATTTAATTATCTTTCTAACACATATTTCTTCTATTAATTAAATACCCCTTTTTAATTAATTCACTAATTCATTTATTCATAATGACCCTTTATTCAACTTGATTAATTAAATAGATCATATTTATTTAATTATGTCACTAGCTAATTAATTCTTCTTTCTAAATTAAATAAATAATTAATTAATTAAACCCCCTTTATCTATAATTAAATAATTTATTATTTAATTACCTCTTTTGTCACATTTCAACTATAATTAAAATATTTATTATTTAATTATTCAATTCCACCTTTTCAACAATCAAATTAAATAAATTACATTATTTATTTAATTACTCTTTCAATTTTCGAATGTTGAATTAAATTAACATTTAACTCATTTATTAATTCTTTATGTCACATTCTTCTATCATTTAGTTGACTAATCATTCACTCACCTTCTGACTCTAGATCTATTTTAAATTTGTCGGTTATCTCCGGGTTCAATATCTAATTGTCTCTGCAAGAGGACTCTCTATCACAACTAGTCAGTTAACTAGTTCTAACTCATATGCATGAAAACATTTATTAATTAAATATCTTTATTTATTTAATTAATTCGCATGTGCATTCAAATTCTTTATTCTTTGAGTTCTAACTTTGTCTTTGACATTCACAGTCTATTTCTTCTATTTTCGAAGACTCTTAATTGAAGATTAAACTGTTCATTTAATCGATAACTCTTGCTCTTTCTATTTTCGAACATCCTTGACACAAGATTAAGTTATCATTCTAATTTAATCTTTATCTTGCAAAATTTTCTAACTCATGTTCTATCTAACACATAACTCACATTGCATGACATTCATCAATCTCATCTGTCGATCTCTCTTTGAATTTGAGCCGATCGTTCGAAAACCCAAAATCTATAAAATGGCTTGTCATTATCATTATTCCTCCTCCCGAAATCAATACTTTTGAGAAGAAACTTAATCTTCAATATTTTGCTTAGACATTCGACAAGGTTATGCTTCAATCAATATTGAAAATCTAAGGGCAAGAATACTGATACAACAAAATGGAGAAGGACAATCGAGATAATTCGAAGGAGTGGACACATATTCGGTGAGATCTTTTCAGTTATTTGTTTTGATTGTTTTATGTTCATTTACTCGTTCTTTGTTGTTTTTATTTTGATTATTTTTTAGATTTGATCATCTTAATTTGTGCAGCAGAATATCATCCAAAAAATCTATGTTACATTTGGTGAACCCGCCGTGAATCGCACTTTAAATTCACGCAATACTTTTCGTGTTTCCATTTTTATTTTTTTGCAGGTTATTGTATGACACCACATCCACTTAAATAAATGGCATATCCATATTTGCAAGATGCATCTACTCCATCTCGCGATGCATCTGCCATTCTACACCGCATCTGTGACACTTTGCACTACATCCGACTGTCAAACATTTCACACCGCATCCGACTATCAACAGAAACCGCATCCACCTGTCAACATCACGCCGCATCTATGGCTCAAAAGGCCACATCTGCCTGGTAATAGTTTTTTTTGCACTTTTTTATTCACTTCCGTACATTCGTGTTTCCATTTTTCATTTTTTGTGTTATTTTATTTTTCATTTTTTGTGTTATTTCATTTTTTTGCTAATGTGTGTGTGATCCTAATAAAAATGTTGCTTCCTAAATGTGAGATGTTAGATAAAACTAATAGTGCAATAAAGAGAAACAACAAGATAATAGGGCACCTCAATGATTAGCCTAAGAAAATAAACAATATGAAAGCAAGATAAACAAATAAATTGTTGTTATACCTTCATGTTGTTGCTTCCTTGGTTGGCCCTTGATGTTGAAGTCTTGTGTGCTCCTTGGATGGCAATGAAATGAGTGGATGCAAGATGAATTGATGCAATATGGGTGCTAAAATGGATGAGAGATTGAATGGCAATTTTGCAAGAGTTTATTTGCAAAAGACTTGATCCCTCCTAAAATGAGAGAAATGAGGGGTATTTATAGGCTAATTGGAATTCTCTAGAGAATTCAACGGTCGGGATTGATCCAACAAAGATCAAGACGAAGGGCTATGGTGAGTTGAGGACTCACAAGCCCTCACATCTTGACATGTGGAAGGTGAGATGTCTTAGGGTGGAGTGATGTGGAAATGAGGTGGATCTTGGGGGATGAGAAGATTCCTTGGAGGAATAAAAGTGAATTAAAAATTCACAATGATTGAAAGAATCTAGTGGATAAGAGAGGGTCTCCAAAAAATTGGAGATTTGTCACATGTGGGTGATGTGACAAGTCCAAGGTTCTAGAAGCCCTTGGCACATATGAAGTGACAAGTCAAGGCTTCTTGAATCTTGCATGGGGGATAGGGTAAACCTTGGAAAGATAAAAGTGAATTAAAAATTCACATGGGGAAGGGAGTCCATACCAAAAATGGTAAGTGGGAAGGTTGACCAAAAAAAGTAAGCCAAATGTGGCTAATGATTCTGATTAAGGTTGTGCAAACACATGATTAAGGTAATTAATGAGAGATTAGAGGCAAGTGGGAGATTATGGAGGATGTGACACTTAATCTTGATTAAGTGGTGCACATCCTAATCACAGATTAATTAATTTAATCTGGATTAGGAGAGGGTTATGGAGAATGTGACAAGAAGAGAGAAAAGAGGAATTAAAAATTGGTTTTAATTCAAATAGGTTTAAAAGACTAAATTAAATAATTTGTCATATTTATTTAATTTAGAGAAGAACAGGGTGTAAGGTAAAGTATTTAATTTATTTAATTAGATACTTTAAGAACCTTAGGTAGAAAATAAAATAATGATTAAATAAATTATTTAATCACTGTTAATGGAATAGATGAATATAATAAACGATTTTAATCATATGGAAGTGATTAAATTTGGATGTCTACATTTTGCCCCTCTTCGAAGTATCATTAGAATAACAATGCTTCGAAGAAAAGAAAGTGCAGATGACTAGAAGAAGTGACCGAAAGAGGATGCCCCAGTGTAAGGAAGAGGATATGAGTCGTTCAATTAATGAGGAATGGATGAAGATGCCCCAATCATGGAAGGTGTTGATTATAGTCAGAAAAAATGGTAAATGTGAAGGGTAGGTATGCCCCCTCGAGAGGGCGACGGGGGAAAAGAGAGGGGTCCCGGGTGACCTCTCGATAGGAAGAAATGGATGGTATAGTTAGAAAAAGGGCAAAAAATTAGGCAAGTTTTCCTTTTGAACAAAGTCAATTGGACAAACGGGGTGCAAATGGTAGCACCGGGAAGGGAAGGGATTAGTCAAAGGAATAAAACAGTAAATAAAAGGTAAAAATACCTTTTAAAGGGGAGGGAAAAGAGGGATCCCAAAAGAAAATATCTCAATATAAATAAATGGAGGGTATGGTTGGAAAGAGCTCGAAAAAATAAGCAACTTTTCCTTTTGAACGAAGTCGATCCGACGCACGATTTGCAAATGGCGGCCCCGGGAAGAAGAGGGAGAAAAAGTGCTACAGAGGGGCGAATGTGCCCCACTGCAGAAGGGGCGAGGTCGCCCCGGGAGGACGGGTACGCCCCGGGAAGGGGTGAGTTCGCCCCGGGAGGGCGGGTTCACCCCGGGAAGGGGCGTGTTCGCCCCGGGAGGGCGGGTACGCCCCAGGATGGGGCGAGTTCGCCCCGGGAGGGCGGATCCGCCCCGGGAAGGGGCGTGTCTGCCCCGGGAGGGCGGGTACGCCCCAGGACGAGGCGAGTTCACCCTCCCAGGACGGGTACGCCCCAGGACGGGGTGGGTTCACCCCGGGAGGGCAGATCTGCCCCGCTGCAGGCCGAGGGTGGGTTTGCCCCGCTGTAGGGGGTGGATCCGCCCAGCTACAGACCGAGGGTGGGTTCGCCCCGGCAGTCCGAGGGCGTGTCCACCCCGTAGGTGGGAGGAAAGAGGGAGGGGGAAGAGGAAAGAAAGAAAGAGAAGAAGGAAAGAAAGAAAGTGGGGGGAGGAGGAAGAAGAAGGAGGAAGAGATGGGGGAAAAGATGAAAGATGAGATGAGGAAAGGGGATATGAAAATGATGATGTAAGTTGATGGATAAGAAATGATGATAAGTGATGAGAGATAAATGTGAGCACAAATGGATGCAAGAAGAAAAAAAATGTGATGTTGCCCCAATCCAGGTTGGGCAGATGGTTGATGGAGTGTTGTTGATGAGGACATGATACATCCCAAAACAACACACGGATAGGGAAGGATACATCCTGATGAGGATGAAGATGAGTGTTGTTGACGAGGGAATGATACATCCCAAAACAACACAAGGAGAGGGAAGGATACATCCCACTGATGATGAGGATGAGGGTGAGTGTTGTTGATGAGGGAATGATACATCCCAAAACAACACAAGGATAGGGAAGGATCCATCCCGATGAGAGTGTTGTTGATGAGGGAAAGATACATCCCAAAACAACACAAGGATAGAGAAGGATACATCCTAGAGATGATAATGATGATAATGATGAGGATGATGAGGATGGGGGAGATATGCAAGATGATGGAATGGAAAATGAAATGCAATCCTAATGCAATTTGCCATCCTTAGAGCATTGATTTTTGCTATAGCATAAGACACTGGGCATCAAGGTATGTAAACCAAGATGAATTAGTGTCTAATGCATAAAACAAGCACAACAAACAAGAAGGCTATCCCAACACCCCAAAGTCGCGATGACTTTGGTCGGGCTAGGTATTGGAATAACCACAAGCACAAAAGGATGCCCCAGTGTAACACAAGACCTCAGGGATCTTGGTGGGTACTACGTGGGACAACCAAGAAGACAAAAACAAAGAAATGAGCAAGATATGCCCCTATGTTTACTAGTCAAAGCACACCATGATATGATGGATCAAGGAGACCATGACAAGTGATGATAGGGAGCTCAAATGATAAAAAAAAGCCAAAAGCATCAAAATATCACAATCAATTTCAAATGTCCTTTGCCATAGGATCAAGATGATGGATGGGGTTGATGAGGTCTGTTAGGAAGGATACATCCTGTTGAGACCGATGATGGATAGTAAACTAAAAGATCAATATGACTTAGGATACCAGAAACCAATTGGATCGTGTGATATAGATGACCATTGTTTGATAAGCACTAGCTCGGATAGGGACATACTTGATGATACAACAAGATGACATGACACAAGACTGAGCCTAAAGACCTAGGGGCTTGAGGGTTGATCTTTGATCAACCTTGCCTACATGGAAGCATAGAGCCCTCGTAGTTCAGGGAAAGACCATGGTAAAAGTGGAAAGAGGATGATGAAGATAGAGGATGGAGGGTAATGATCAGATGGAAAAAATGCCCAAGGGGTAGACCAAATGATTGACCTTGTCTATGTGAAAGCATAGGGGCCACGTAGCTCGACACAAGGCCAAAGATAGATGATGGAAGAGACAAGACAGACAAAAGATAGAACCCCGGGGGCGGATCAAATGACCGACCTTGCCTACGTGAAAGTGCAAGGGCAACGTAGTTCGACAAGAGATCGACAACAGACAATGGATAAGGGATGATGAGATGACCAAGATAAATGGATAAAATGATGGAGTGGATATGATGAGCCAGGATAGGCCACAGGATTGAATAGAACAATGGTTGATATGTGTAAGATATGTAGGATGTGAAGCTCAGGGATGGGATAGGTAATTCAGATCATTAGAATATGAATTTGAGAGGTGAGACGATGGATAGATGAGTGATGAAGATGTGAGAAAGATGTGGTAAATAGATAGGAGGGATGAATGATGATGTGAATGGCATTGGGTTGCATGCGGGTAGCCTAGAGCTAGTTACCAATGACAAGGGATAATAGAGGGAAATGGATGGATGGATAAGAAGATGCTAGGATAGGTGGATAGATGATGGATAAATGTGTGATGAAGATTGGAAAGATGTGAGAAAGAGATAGGAATGATGATAGTGAAATATCAAGTCATTGGATTGCATGAGGGTAGCCTATAGCTAGAGACCAATGACAAGGGATTATGAGATGGAAGGAAAAGAAGATGCTAGGATAGGTGGATAGATGATGGGTAGATGAGTGATGAAGACTGGAAAGATGTTGTGAGAAATAGATAGGAATGATGATAGTGAGGTATCAAGTCATTGGATTGCATGAGGGTAGCCTATAGCTAGAGACCAATGACAAGGGACTATGAGATGGAAGGAAAATGGATGGATTGATAAAGATGGGGAGATAGAAATATTCTAGGATATATGGATAGAAGGATAAGGATTCAGAAAGATGACATGGATTACTGGGTAGATAAACGAATGAGGAGATAAGGATGAAAAGATGGAAAAGAACTTGTGGATGGGTAGATAGGAAGATAAGGATAGGGAGATGGATTGGATGTTTAGATAGATGAATGGGGAGATAAGGATGAAAGGATGAAAAGGACTATGGGATGAGAGGATGGGGAGATGGAGAAGATTACCTGGCAGAATGGATGGATGATGTCTCCAAGGACCCAATTGCAAATAAGGAGATGCCCCCACTCTATATGTGTCATGCATGATGAGGCAAGAGGGATAGCAAGATGGGTGGATAAGGGAGGGAGATGGGCAATGGAAGATAGATAGAGGTGGATAAGGAATATGATAGTGTATGGATGGGAATATATGCCAAGAGGTGTCCAAAGCATGTATATAGGTTTGCCCCTACATTTTTCAAGATCACAAGGAAGAGGGAGGAAGTGGGATAAATGGGATAGGATGGATAGGATGCAAAAGATAGGCAGATGTAGGAGATGGAGGAAAGGAATGCGTAAGTGGATGTTGCCCCCAATCGTGGAAGGAGACTAGATGGGGAATTTACGCATGATGCCTATTTGCCATGTTTTCATCATGGTACTTATCCAAGGCACTTGTTTGCCAAGTTTTCACCATTGGACGAATGATTTTCTCTTTACTATTATTTTTGTTTTTTGTATTTTTCTGATTTTTTATCTTTTGATTTTTTGATTTTTTTGTATTTTTTGGACTAGGATGTGGACGAAGATAGATAAAGAAAGGGAGATGGATATGTGTATTTTAGAGGATAGATGATAAGGATATCGATGGAGGACTCATGTAGCAAGTTCCATATGAGGTAATAAGAGCCCATGTGTAAAGTGACCAGTGAATGTTGGTACAACCTTAGTAGAAGAAATGGATTATGCAAGAGGATGAATCAAAGGGATTGGATGGGGGAGATAGGGGGGATAGTGGATGGGGTGTTTAAAAGTGTATGGATGGAATCATGGAGTGGATGTGTGATAGGGGATTGTGTTCAGGACCAACATCGACACATGTGGTGGATGTGAAAAGATAGGTGGAGGAATGGATGGAGAGGGTGGCGATAATGGAGGAGTTGGGATAGTGATTTTTGGGATGTAGGGACCCAAAATAGATTTAGGAGATGGAGGAGGTGAATGATTTTGTGGGGAAATAACAACTTTGGATGTCGTTATGGACTTTTCAATTGAAGGTATGGCACCTTTTTTCGTTGGGATCCACATGGTTTTTATTTTTGCTTCGGTGGGCCTTTGTGGCCTTTTTGGATTGATTTGGATTTTGGACTCGATTTTTCTGTTCTTCAACATGTCTGTGGAAGGGGACATGAGGAGATTTAGATTCATGTGGATGTTTGGATTTATGTATTGTTGCTTTGGTATCCAAAGTTGTTTTAGTAGCAAGGGGATAGATGCGAGGAGATGGATGATGGGGAGCGATGGAGGTAGGCATTTGATGAGGAAGTGTGGATGGATAATGTGTAGGTATGTGCCTTTGTTGATCCTGATTAGGAGTTATGAAGGTAGGATTTTTATGCTGTGTACGAGGGAGAGGAGGTGGATGAATAGGATAAGATGGAGGGGGTGATTTTGGGATGTAAGGACCCAAAATAGACTGTGTATATGGAGGATGTGTGGGTTTTGATGGAGGGATATAAGAACCCATAGTAGATGGAGGATTAGCAACAATGGATGGAGGGACATAAGGACCCAAAATGGATGGTTGTTTGTAGGTAGTATGATGGAGGAGGGGGGATGGAAGCATATGTATTGGTAGAATGATGGGAAGTACCTCTTGTGCCTTTAGAAGAGGATCGTTTAGGATGTACGAAGGTTGTAGCAACATTTTTAGAGTGCTAGTTTTGGGAGATATATCCAAGACCATGTGTGCCTGGATATCCTTTGACTTGAATGGTTCTAAAGTACCTTGCTCATTAAGGCCTAAACCTTTTCCTTGATAGTTTGTAGCATGTGATTTATGGTAGGATGCTTATTCTCTTGGAAGCATGATGTGAGAAAATTAGTAGGTGGAAGAGGAAAGGTGGTGCCTATACTTTGTTTTGCTTCTGTAAGAAGGCCACCATGGATAAGTGTAATGAAACCAAGGTGGTACAAAAGTGGCGTTGGGATTGGCAATGAAGGATCATGCGATGGAGATGAGGGGATAGTCGCATCAGGAGGAATGAGTGATAAGGGATCATGAGAGGAATTGGAGAATACAATGGGATCTAGATGTATGGTAGTGGATGATAAGGGCTCATGAGATGGAGTGATTGGATCTTGAAGGCAAAGGGGATCATGGGATGGAGTGGAGGAGATAGTGTGATCTTGAGATGGGGTGGATGGGAGGATAGGATCATGACTTGGTTGAGGATATGGATCATGAGATGAAATGGATGGAAGACTATGTTCTTGAGGTGGAGTAGATGGGATGGAGTGATCTTGATTTGGAGGAGGGGATATGCTTGTATGCTTTGGATCAAGCACTTGGCATGACTCATCTTGTGTGGGATGTATGATGATCGAAGAGTGTTGGAGGGACTCCTCAATTGGGGGAGAGAGGAGGATGGAGGATTCATGAAGGTAATTGGATTGAAATTTGTGAATATTAGGACTAGGAGGAGGGGATTGGATGTCTTCAATGGATTCGGTGGATCTAGTAGTAGAATATGGGGATTCAATGGATTCGGTGGGTTTGACCAGCTCAATCGTTTGGATGGTGGTAGGAATGGTGATGAGAGGGATAAGTGTAGGATAGAGGAGGGCCTCATCTCTAGTGATAGTACATGATAGAGTGGGAGGGCATGGTGTCTCTTCTTGCATGAGTCC
>VCHN02000014.1:150668483-150805936 GCA_007115665.2 Sequoiadendron giganteum | reverse complement strand
GTGGATGTTGGATAGGATAGAGGTTGAACGGGAGGACATGATGAATATGTCAATGGTGAGGGTGTTGGATATCCCTTGTCAAGGGTAGCATAAGAACCAATATTAGGTGTGGATGAAGGCATGGTGGGATAGTTTGAAGAAGTAGTGGGATTTTGGGAGGTAATTGGAGAGAGCTTGCTAGCAATGATAGCGTCAAGGGGATCTATATAACAATCTTCATGATCAACAAGATTTTCGTTATTATCATCAACAGAGTTAGGATTCCCCTTAACTACTATTATTGGTCATGTGAGAGGGGGATAAAGATTCATGATGGATATAGATTAGAAGGAAAGAATAGATGATGGATAGAGAACTATGATGGATTGAAAGCTAATATGGGGATTAGATGAAAGCTCAGATTGGGATTGGATGAAAGCTCAGATTAGGATGATGGGATTAACGCTTAAATTAGGATTGAATTGGGGCTTATATTGGGATTGAATCATAGGATATGATAGGATTGATTTGAAAACATGATCATGGGTTTTAACTAGAGGACGTAATGTGTTGACAATCAGATTTTTGCCAAATTTGGTAGTTTTCAAAAATTGTCAAATTTTGCCATTTTAGGAAACTTCATAGGCATACGTTTGAGAGTCCAGTTTTTTCCACAAAATACCCAATACTAAGATAGGATGAATTGCCAACTAATATTGAAAATATGAGACATGCATTTAGAGTTATTAACGAAATAGTTCGTCAAAAACTGGAAAATTAAAAAAAAAAATGCTAATTTGTGATTTTGAGGGTCAAGATGAAAGTTCGAGGCTCTGAAAATGTGTCAAAGGAGGATCCAAGGAACTTATAAGTCCATTGTGAATCCAAATGCTAGCTCCTAATGCAACCACCCGTAAAATTTCAGCCAAAACCCACATCCGAGTCAAAAGTTATGGCCTTCAAAAGTTTTGGCATAAAAATCAAAAATTTCGAAAATGAAGTCTAGATGATTGGGATGGATGATTTGATGATAGATATGGACTCCAATGATGTTCTAAGAAGCACTTATGCAGTCTGGTCAATAAAACGTTGATTTTCAGAAAATGTTGACCGCTCAAAACAGGGAAACGACCGCTCGAAACGGGTAATCGAATATTCAGGTTGGATAGATAGATGGTCAGGAGGGGTGAACAGGGGCTTGGAATGGCCAAATAAAGGTTTGGATTGGATCAAATGGTCAAATTGAGGCTTCGAGGATTCGAACGGGGGTTCAAAATGATCAAACGGGTGAAATTGGCCGTTCAGGGGGCGTATTCGCACTTTTACAAAAAAAGCTGGAACAAAGGGCAAGGTCGCCCCTCTATAGAAAATGGTTGAAACAGAGGGCAAGGTCGCCCCTCTACAGAAAATGGCTGAAACAGAGGGCAAGGTCGCCCCTCTACAGTGAAAGTTTGAACTTGGTTTGGATAAGGGATTTTGGCAAAGACTTAAAATGGTTTAATGATAGTTTGACTTACCAAAATTTACTGGTTCTTCATAGAAAGACACTTTGAACAAGCACAATCCTATGATTAACATTTTAATGGGTATGGCCGGCAAAGGTCTTACTCTAAGATGAACAAGGTTTCTAGGGAGTCCTCAATATACACTTGGTATGTGAGGCACAAACCGTGAACACTAGTCTGTCACAAGCGTGAGTCGGAAGCCCCAGCGAGATACTGAAAGGATCAGACCAACTCTTCATGTCTATTTAGGTATCACCCTAGCATCGACGTTCTGCTAATTACGATGCAACTGGATTGGGGTATAGCTTTGGCTCTCCCCCCTTTATATACCCTGTCGGTACGCGTGGTTGGGATCGTCCCTTGGGGTGATGAAATCCCCAAATAGGTCCCACTAAGAAGATGACACTAATTGTTTCCAACTACCTCATTTAGGAGGAAAGTGAAAACAAACCAATGCCCCCTTAAGGTAAAATAAGTAAAATAGACACAACAAACAACAAATATTACTTTCCCCTACTTATACTAAGTACATAGATAAAATAGTAAGGAAAGACTTTTAAAAATCAGAATAAAAAGGAAGGTCCTGTAAGGAAATGTTAGTTGTTTATCTTCTTGCCCTTCTTTGTGATATGCAGCAAATTTGACTTCACTCACCACCAAACAAGATTAGAGGATTAGCGCATGAAACAACAAAAGTAAGAAGACAAACACGAAGTTTAAGTGCCCCTTTTTACCCTCTCGAATGTGCTGTTAAGGACAGGTTCGCCCCTCTGTAGAAAACAGTCAGAAATAGTAAAAGGGCAGGTTCGCCCCTCTGCAGAAAATAGTCAGAAAATAACCTAAAAAGGGCAGGGTCGCCCCTCTGCAGAAAATAATCAGAAAACAGCCTAAAAAGGGCAGGGTCGCCCCTCTGCAGAAAACATTCAGAAATAATAAAGGGCAGGTTCACCCCTCTACAGAAAATAGTCAGAAAACAGCCTAAAAGGGCAGGGTCGCCCCTCTACAAAAAATAGTCAGAAATAGTAAAAGGCAGGTTCGCCCCTCTGCAGAAAATAGTCAGAAAATAGCCTAAAAAGGTAGGGTCGCCCCTCTGCAGAAAACAGTCAGAAACAAAGGGCAAGGTCGCCCCTCTGTAGAAAACAGTCAAAAACAGAGGGCAAGGTCGCCCCTCTGCAGAAAATAGTCAGAAACAGAGGGCAAGGTCGCCCCTCTGCGGCGTCCGGGAGGGCAAGTTTGCCCCTCTGCGACCTGAATCTGCAAACAAGTAAAAACAACAAAAAACGTGAAATAAAGAGACCCCTTTGTGGGTCCCACCGGGCGTGCCAGAAATGTGATCCTAATAAAATGTTGCTTCCTAAATGTGAGATGTTAGATAAAACTAATAGTGCAATAAAGAGAAACAACAAGATAATAGGGCACCTCAATGATTAGCCTAAGAAAATGAACAATATGAAAGCAAGATAAACAAATAAATTGTTGTTATACCTTTCATGTTGTTGCTTCCTTGGTTGGCCCTTGATGTTGAAGTCTTGTGTGCTCCTTGGATGGCAATGAAATGAAGTGGATGCAAGATGAATTGATGCAATATGGGTGCTAAAATGGATGAGAGCTTGAATGGACAATTTTGCAAGAGTTTATTTGCAAAAGACTTGATCCCCCCTAAAATGAGAGAAATGAGGGGTATTTATAGGCTAAATTGAATTCTCTAGAGAATTCAACGGTTGGGATTGATCCAACAAAGATCAAGATGAAGGGCTATGGTGAGTTGAGGACTCACAAGCCCTCACATCTTGACATGTGGAAGGTGAGATGTCTTAGGGTGGAGTGATGTGGAAATGAGGTGGATCTTGGGGGATGAGAAGATTCCTTGGAGGAATAAAAGTGAATTAAAAATTCACAATGATTGGAAGAATCTAGTGGATAAGAGAGTGTCTCCAAAAAGCTGGAGATTTGTCACATGTGGGTGATGTGACAAGTCCAAGGTTCTAGAAGCCCTTGGCACATGTGAAGTGACAAGTCAAGGCTTCTAGAATCTTGCATGGGGGATGGGGAAGACCTTGGAAAGATAAAAGTGAATTAAAAATTCACATGGGGAAGAGGGGAACCTTGGTTGAATAAATGTGAATTAAAAATTCACATGGGGAAGGGAGTCCATACCAAAAATGGTAAGTGGGAAGGTTGACTAGAAAAGGTAAGCCAAATGTGGCTAATGATTCTGATTAAGGTTGTGCAAACACATGATTAAGGTAATTAATGACAGATTAGAGGCAAGTGGGAGATTATGGAGGATGCGACACTTAATCTTGATTAAGTGGTGCACATCTTAATCACAGATTAATTAATTTAATTCGGATTAGGAGAGGGTTATGGAGAATGTGACAAGGAAAGAGAAAAGAGGAATTAAAAATTGGTTTTAATTCAAATACGTTTAAAAGACTAAATTAAATAATTTTTCATATTTATTTAATTTAGAGAAGAACAGGGTGTAAGGTAAAGTATTTAATTTATTTAATTAGATACTTTAACAACCTTAGGTAGAAAATGAAATAATGATTAAATAAATTATTTAATCACTGTTAATGGAATAGATGAATATAATTGACGATTTTTATCATATGGAAGTGATCAAATTTGGATGTCTACAATTTTTTTGTAGCTATGTTTAGAGGATTAACTTAGTTTTTGCAGGACGAAGCATAAAAGACCAAATAAAAAACCAAAATACATATTTTCTGCAAGACGAAAGCTGAAGACAGAAAAATGAACTAATGATCAGTTTGCATGCAGGACCTAATGACTTTGTTAATTTTATTTGGAAAGCTTTCTATTTGGTAGATAAATAATTGTCATTTGGATTGAAAAGAATCGGTGTTTACTTTGTCTGGTGCGAAAGCACATTTTGTAACCCTTTACGATTTGGTATATCGAAGTATCCTCTCCCCTCGCATAGTCATGCAATCCTAGGTAAAAGAGAAATTATTATTGACTCTAGAACTTGGGCCTGTTTTGGTGGGAAAAATTACTCACCCCGAGATGACTCAGACCGATAACACGCTTTAGCCAGCGACTTCCACCCGGTATATAAAAATGTATTTTTGGGGGAAACCCTAGAAATCACACTCACTATTGCGACAAGAAGGGAAAAAATGGTCTCTCACTGTACTGGATGGTGCCCCATGAATGAGATGCCCTTACTAAAAACCATGTTGTATTTTTTCCAAAATCCTATCTATTTGTTGGTGCAGTAGGTTCAAACCTGTGAAGTCGTCTTACATATTTATGGTTCATGTGTGGAGATGAGATGTATACCATGGGATTTTCATGGATACAATAGCTTGGCTGCCCCATATAAGTGAGTGTTGTGGAGGGGAGCCAGTGGGATAAAGCTACTAGTCATCTGCCTTAAATATGTGTAGCTGGATTTATCCAAGTAAGAAATTAGCAAGTATTGTCCAACAAAGCCTAGGTTGTAAATGTTTTCTAATTTTAACATATCTATCACTACAAATTGAAAACACTTGTATTATGTGCTTGTTTTGATGTATTCATTAATAAAAATTGATCAATCAAATAGAGTCAGTCGAAATAGAATCAACAAAAAAAAAAGAAAAACTGCAACTGTCAACAAAAGTTGCAACTGTCATTTTTAGAACCGCGTCTATCCTAGCGAGTCACAATTATCATTTTAATCACCACATCTATCTATCAACAAAGTCTAGTTTCACAAAGTTCAGATACTACACCACATTTGTCAAATCCTGAGTCACATGTGTATTTGCAGGCCACATTTGTCAAATGGAAAACCACAACTGTTTCTCAACAAGTTTAGGTTCATAAAATCCATATTCTGAGTCACAACTGTTAGTGTGAGTCACATCTGTCAAAATATAAACCGCATCTATCACAAGTCAAAATTACCAATCAACATTGGAAACTTGTTTTTAGTCAAATCACTGCATCAAAATCTTGAAACACATATGTCAAAATTAGAACCGCATCTGATAGGTGAACCGCATTTAACTGTCAACAGAAAACTGAGAAAACTGCAAACTAAGTCTAAATGCATAAATTGTCATTTTCAATTTTGTTTCTTAAGATCAACCTTGAACAAAAATTGGAATTTTTTTTCTCAAAACCTTGCATCATTAGGTGTCATATATGTCTTAGTCATATTCATCCTAAGTTGCATGCATATACATACTTCCTAGGAAATTGCATATCACAGAATAGATAACTTTCCTCGTCATTGGATACGTTCATGTTCTAATTTTTCCTCATCTTTAAACCTAGTAACTTTGGTCCTATTACTGAATCTTTCCAGCTCAACAGTCTAGTTTGGGAAATTCACCTTCTCAATAGTCTTTGTCCTACAATCAGGTTCCTTGGTCAACTCAAATCATTGCATGCATTTATTCCATAGGTGGTTGGTTATACCCATTTAGAATCATTTACCGTCATAGTCTACTCGAGATTTTTTCATATTGTCCATCCTACCATACGTCATCTTAGTATACGTCATTTTAGGAATCGTTAGCAACATCCTTTATTCTCAAAAAATCCAAAAAACATAGAAATAGGACATATTGATTTTTAGACAAGCTTTGCATTACCCTGTTTAGAGAAACTTTTCATGGTCGAAACAAGGTCTCAAAAGAAACATAAAGCAATTTCAGACCCTAACAAATTTGTCAATCCTTTCAAAAATCAACCATCAGGGAAAGAAAGACCACACAAACCTTTGCTTGAAAAACACGTCACTAGAGACACACATGGACAAATTTATATTGAATACATAGAAACTGCACTACAAGATCCTGAATTTGCATCCTTTATGGATGAGTGTTTGGTAAATGATCAACAACAATATCTAGCAAAGTTGTTAGTAGAAGGTGCCACACTACCACCAATATTTGATATTCATACTTTGAAAACATCGTTTACTCAACCAATACAAATTGTGACGTCAAGTGTTTCTATTCCCCAAATCACTGCAACAATACCAATTGGCATACCAACTCAGAAATCATCAATTTTAAACACAACCCCTTTCAACATAATACAAGGTTTACAATTTACCGCAGGAGCAACTTCATCAAACCCCTTTGGCACCAACACGATTGGTAAGAGATCCAAAGTTGGCATGAATACTCCTATACCAAATCAGAACATTCAAACAGGAAATATTCCTACATCAAATCAAAACATTCAGACAGGAAAAATTCCTATACCAAATCAGAACATTCAGACATGACATATCCCCACACCAAATCAGAAAATTCTAACTGGATATATTCCCTCGCCAAATCATAACCCGTCACATAACACAACATTTCAAAACACCTACATTGATCCAAACAACGCGAACAACATGTCCTTGACACAAGTAGATGTCCTCCAAAACCAAATTCAAATGCTTCAATAGTAGATGGACAACATGTCTATGTTAGGCAAATGAACTATCTTAGCACAAGATCTATGTCCATGTCCATTTGACAAAGCACTTTACATGACACCATTCCCCCATGGATACATTATACCAAATTTTCCTAAGTATAATGGGAGGAAAAATCTTTTGGAACACATTAGATAATTCTCAACGACATGCATGGACATATCATATGACCCCACATACTTGATGAGACTATTTCCGTGAACCCTTATTGGATAGCATTGGAATGGTTTTCTAAATTACCATATGGCATACGATCCTTGGGTGAATTAGCTGAGAATTTTGTCGAACACTTTGTCTTTAACATAGACAATGAAGTAACAATAGCTACCTTGTGTCACACAACACAAGAAGACGGTGAAACTTTCACCACTTTCTTCCAAAGATGGAGAATTCTAGCTAGCAGATGTCCAATTGAAATACCAAAAAAATAGAAGGTCACAATATTCCTTGAAAACATCAATCCAAAATTGAGAGGTGACTTAAGGGTACAGTGTTGTACTTCATTCCTAGACTTGGTAAAAAAGGGCATCATCCTTGAAAAAGGCCTTATTGACAAAGGAGAAATAAAAGTACCAGGCAGAAACCCCGTGGTTCAACATCAAAATGCACCCAATGATAAAAAAAAATTCTGGTCTAGAAACAAAAATGTTACAAATGATGGAATTGTCGATGCTAAAACCATACATACGGGACCGGTTATCACACTTAGAGGTTACAACTCCAATCAAGACATGACGAATAGTCCAGATCAAACGGAAAATTTTGTCCAAAATTCACAACAACGACGACTACAAAGGATATTTCCTACACGTGAATTTACCCTTTTGGGGCAACCAATCAAGACTTTAGAGACATCAACAAGGAATGTCCTAAGGATGACTTCCCTTTGCCGAACATAGACATGATAGTAGATCTTACAGAAGGATACGAGATGCTATCCCTCATGGATGGTTTCTCTGGATATAACCAAATCAAAATCGCAGTTGAAGACCAACACAAGACAACTTTTACGTGCCCATGGGGCACATACTGTTGGAATGTTATGCCTTTTGGGCTTAAGAATGCAGGAGCTACCTATCAATAGGAAATTACTACTATTTTCCATGAATTTATACATACTCTCATGTAAGATTATGTAGATGACATTATAGCTAAATCAGAAACAACGGCAAATCATTTGAAGGTTCTAGATAAGATATTATAGAGGCTAGAGAATTACAATGTCAGGATGAATCCAAAGAAATGTGTCTTTGGAGTGAAATTAGGGAAAATTCTAGGGTATATCATTTCCAGAAGAGGCATTGAATTAGATCCAAAGAAGGTAAGAGCTATCATCGAAATGCCTCCTCTAGTCAACATTGGTCAACTAAGAACACTACAGGGAACATTACAGTCCATCAAGCATTTCATTGTACAACTGACAAACAAAATACACCCATTTCAACATTTACTCAAGAAACGAGTACCATTTGTGTGGACACCTAAATTTCAGGAAGCTTTCCAACAAATCAAGGATTATTTGCTCACTCCATGTGTCTTAATGCCACCAACAAATGGAAAACCGTTGATACTATACATTTCAGCAACTCAATCAACATTAGGGGCTCTTCCCGCACAAAACAATGATCAAGGTCATGAGAGAGCAGTCTACTACATTAGTCGTACCTTGGTAGGATATGGATTAAATTACAACAACATAGAACGTTCCTGTCTTGCGGTAGTATTTTCTACTCAAAAACTTCGACACTATATGCTCAATCGCCAAACAATGTTGGTTGCAAAGATTGATCTCCTCAAATATCTCCTAAGTAAAGCAACATTAATAGGTCAATAGGCTAAATAGGTTATGATACTTTGTGGGTATGACATCCAATATGTGGAGAGGAAGGCTATAAAAGGACAAGTTATTGCAGAGTAGTTAGCGGATGCATCCATGAAGGTAGACCATCCTTTAGTGGCGGATTTTCCTGACGAATTTATCTTCACAGTTCACACTAGAACCGAATGGAAATTATACTTTGACGGGTCACATACACATCATGGCTCAACAGTAGGTATTATATTTGTTACACCTCAAGGTGATAACATTCCTAAATCATTCAGGATTGCTTTCCCTTGTACCAACAACATAGCAAAGTATGAAGCCTTAATGACAGGATTAAGAATGGCAGCCTAATGGAAGATTAAGAGTCTACATGTTTTTGGTGATTCCCAGCTAGTAGTCCGACAAGTAAATGATGATTATGAGACTAAGGATGAGAAACTTGCCCCCTACAAGCGCATGGTTGATAGTTTTAAGTCTTACTTTGATGACATTACCTTTCAAAAAATACCACATATTCAGAACAGGGTTGCAAATGCTATGGCAACCGTGGGTTCCTTACTGGATATTCCAAGTAACGTGCCTAAGTTTGAGTTTTTGGTTGAACAGTTGTTGGTTCCCGCCTATGATGTCCCTGATTCTACGATGGTGTGTACAATTGTTGGACCTACTTCCCCTTGGTATAAAGACATATTCGACTATCTAAATGACCAAATCTTACCTTTAGACCTATCAAATAACCAACGCAGAACCTTTATCCATAAGTTAGCTAAATACACCATCATCGAAGATACCCTATATAGACGTACCTTAGATAACTCCCTAATGAGATGTCTCAATGCTGAAGAAGCACAAACAACCTTGCAAGCGATACACAAGGGTATATGCGGATCCCATTCGAGTGGTCCTACTTTAGCCCATAAGATTATGAGATTAGGTTATTATTGGCCTACAATGGAAAAAGACTCATATATCTTTTTAAAGAAATGTAGACAGTTTCAAATACACAGAGATTTGATAAGAGCACCAACATAGGAGCTTCGTTTGATTACATTACCATGGCCCTTTGCCCAATGGGGACTTGACCTCATAGGTAAGATACACCCTCCATCATCTAACAACCATAAATTCATCATAACCACCACTGAATACTTCACCAAATGGATTGAAGCTATTCCCATGACCTACATCACCGACACACAAATATCCAAGTTTATCCTAAACTATATCATTTTTTGGTATGGTGTACCCCAATCCATTATCACAGACAATGGTCACCCATTCAAAAATAAAGAAGCACGCCATCTATGTGAAGAGTTCCATATCAAACATCATTTTTCCACCCCATATTACCCACAAGGTAATGGCCAAATTGAGGCATCTAATAAAACTATTGTCAGAATCCTAAAAAAGACTGTCAATGACGTTGGTCATGACTAGCACCTACAGCTAAATCCTGCCTTATGGGCTTATCGCACAAGCATCCATACTCCCACTGGCGCCACTCCATACTCCATAGTATTCAGATCTAAAGCTATATTACCTATAGAGGTTGAAATTCCTTCCTTGAGGGTATCCTTGAAAGGTCACATTGACGATGAAGAATACCGTGTATCCAGATTACAAGAGCTAGAATTACTAGATGAACGAAGACAAAAAGCACTAGACAATTTGCAAGCATATCAAAATCGTCTTCGTCATAGCTATAATAGGAGAGCCACTTTTGTCACCAATCAATAGCCTGCATCTAAAGAGGCTTTATGCGTAGCTTCTGAGAGTCTTTCGTCTTAATCAGAAAAATACAAAAAAATGAAAAAAGAAAAAATGGTTACCTTGATGAAAACCTGGCAAACAAGCGTCTTTGTAACACTAAAAAATTTGGAAAATCAACAAAATAGTAAAGAGAAATAATCCATCAAATAGTGAAAACCACTTCGATAGCGTTATGGATAAGTACCATGGTGAAAACCTAGCAAATAGGCACCATGTGTAGTCAAACTCGCTCTTTCATCTACCATCATTCCAATCAGAATTTTCACCATGCCTCATAATAAATGGTTGTCCTATCTATTATTTGGAATGCTTGGCATCAAGTCCATTCTATCACATTCCCCACTCCATCTCGCATGTCTTATTCCCGACTGGGGGAAAATCCTTGTTCTGTGCCATGAAGACCTTGTACATAGCATTACACCATCGAAAAATCTCCTGAAAAAATCCAAAAACATTACAAAACTTCAGAAAGACAAAAAAAAATCAAAACATGTCAAAAAATCCTAAAAACAAAGTCAGAGTTAGTCATGAAAAGTTAGTCGTAGACATAGTCGAACTGCGTTGCCTCTACGATTGGACGTAGGCAAGGCCACCAGTCGATGTGCCTCTAAGGCATTAGGTTTGTCTGTCTACGTTTTTCATGTAATCACACACATTCCAAATCATGACTCATTGTACATTCAAAGTCATTGGTCGTGTCGAACTACGAGGTCTCTATGTGTACAATGTAGGCATGGCTAATCAATTGATGAGCTCCCAAGACCGCACTAGGTCAGTCCAATAGGGTCCATTCACATTCACTATCACACACATTGTATATCATCATCTTATGTACATATCTTCAGTCAGTTATGTCAGTTAAAGTTTGGTCGAACTACGAGGTCTTTGTGTGTACAACGTAGGCAAGGCTAATAAATCGATGAGCCCCTAAGGCCACATTAGGTCAGTCCTTTAGGGTATCATCTTAGGTCATAAACTGTCAATACACACACACACTTTTAGTCAGTCAAGGAATCAAAACAAGTCATGCACTAACAAGTAAAACATCTCAAACTGTCATCAAGTCAATATCAAGCACATTGTCAAATTGATCAACTTATGTCTTAGCAAGATATGTCTTTCTTGTCAAAAGACGCCATCAAATTGTCAAAGCCTCGTGTAGCTTGTCACATCAATGTCATCAGGATCCAACGTCTTATACGAAATGTGTCTTTCTAAAACCAGGCTTTGTCATGCCTTACACAGGTAGTCACCAAGTTGAAACTGGACTCAACATCTTATTGCGGTATGTGTCATCCCTCACATTACGCTATGTCAAACATCAAACAATCAAACAATCCCACAAGATCAAGTTTTGGAAAATACTTTTATTTGGATTTATGACTTTATATCTTATTTTTTCTTATCTTTTATCGATTTGTGAATCAGTCTAGTTACTAGATTTCTCAAGGATGTCCCTTGGAGGATTTAGAGAAGTAAGGATGTCTTTGGACTCTTTTTCTTTGGATGTTGTCTGTCAATTGTCTTTTTAACTTTGGTTTTTGAGTAAAGTTACTAGTTTCCTCAAGGATGTCCTATCAAGGATTTAGAGGAGCAACGACGTCTCATGACCCATCTTTTATTTGTTTGTTGTTTGTGATTTGTTAAGACAAAACGACTAGGGCAATCTTGTCCTTAGTATGATTTAAGACACTCCTTGTGTAATACTGTCTATTTTTCACAAATGGATGACTTTGTACACTATGGTATATCTCATATCATGGCGTGTACTATCCATTTGTGTCATATCCCTCCCAATGATGATAAAAAAGAAAGCATAACATATTTGACAAAATATCAAAGATCATATGTTTTTCAATAAACCACCTTCATTGTTTCTTACTAACATTCTGAATTAATTCATGCTAACATTTCTCTTTTTTGACATAATGATAAAGTCCTATGACACAACAAAAACATTAGATAATCTGCATTTGCATACGTTCTATAAGCATTTCATATAGAATCATCATAATATCATAGACTCCATAAAATCATAATGTAGAAACATTCATTCATAACACATATACATACATCATCTAGGAAACATAATCATATAGAAGCAATGCATCACCATAAAATAAGAATTGCATATCATATACAAGCCTCCAAAATCATATATATATCACTCAAAATAACGTGTCATAGTACAATGTCATAATGTATCCATAAATAAAAATGAGCTTGTAGGCTCTCTCTGATCAAAATACAGTGTCTACATATATAATAGTCTCAACGTGTCCCACTACCACTACTGTTACATGGTGAAGGTGGAGGAAACTGCCTCAAAGGTACTCTTTGTGAGGTGGAAGGTCTGTCATACGGACCTGTCCTTAGTGGCCCTACCACACCCTCTGTACTTTGTGTCCTAGTCTGACTCCTGCTCTGTGATCTCTAGCTGGGAACCTCTGAAAAGCTAGGAGCTTGTCTCTCTACTGGCACCACTGACTCATATAGATCCCTATAATAGGTAGCTCTCTCTACTAATATAACTAGCTTGTGAACCATGCCATCAAATGAAGTGCCACTACAAAGGTGTCTAACCTTTGTAAACTACTGCTTTATCTCTTGTCTTCGAGCTATGGCCTGATCTCTCTCCATGAGTGCACTGTCTCTCTCCATACGAGCACTGTCTCTCTCTATCTGCATGGCATCAAGCTCTATTGTAACCAATCTCAACCTCTCCTCCAAATCCTCCCTATCATTGTGTCTCAGAGCCTCCTCATCCCGTCTCCCCTCAACAATCCGATCCCGGAGCTCTCTCTCCTACTCCTCCATAGGTACCTCCTCCTCAATATCATCCTCACCATAGCCTACCAGAATACCAAGAGGATCAATGTCCATGTCACCCTCCTCATCCTCTGTTGGGTCCTCTCCGCCAATCTCTACCTTTGCCTTCTCCTCTACTACTACCTCCTCAGCAGCATGCTCATCACCAACCTTTGCCTCAGCTCCACCTCTGAGGTCCAACATCGATACATCCTCCACCTCTGCCTCTCAAATAGGTGATAGTCCACCTACTTTTCCACCTTTCTGACCTCGCCTAACACCACCACCTCTGCCATCATCACCACCACCCCTACCACCACCTCTACCACCACCTCTCCCTCTATGTCGCCCTCTCGGCCCTGTACCTCCTCCCTCCACTGGTGGCGGCTGGTCTAGATCTGTATAAGGAATCAAATGATGCTCTACCCACCATGTGTCATACACAACTGTAGTCCCAGGATCCACTACTCCATCTCTCCAACCCCACTGTAATGGTTGTAGTGTCTGAATATCTACCTACGTAGTAGCTACTGGTATCATAGGCCCCAAATGTGGAACCTCTCTGGAAGATTGAGCAAACTCTGCTCTACCTCTAGGCTCATCCTGAACCTCCCCAAACTGTCTCAAAACCAAATCAGGCATGTGTCTCTCAATGATATGAATACTCAAAATAGTCCTCCCAATCAGGTATTGTGTCTGCCAACATAAAGTCAAATGCTCATCCTCATCAGACCATCTCTCACAATCCATGTATGGCCTCCAAGTAAATTGATCTAATATATCTAGTGCATGTCTCCAAAATCTTGTGTCTTCGACATGGCTCTGAGTAATGTTTCCTATATATCGGAAAACATATGGAGATCTAGCCTCTTGCTCTAAAGTAATCGGAGGATGAAACATAGCTATCCTCTCCCATGCCCAAACCATCAAAAGATTAGTCCCACAACTCATCGACTGTGCATCTTTGTACACTATATCATGTAAGTGGAAGTATAACATGGCCAATAAGCACGGACCCCAGGCATACATAGTCTCTCTCTCTAACATCCCCACCAACATCTCTCCCCACTTGATAGGAAAACCATGACCTCATCGATCCAGAAGGAATATACCTCCTATCAATGTGCATAGGATACAGTCGATCCTCTCATACCTATTCGCTAGAACCTGCCATCTTATCTCATAATGCTCAATACCAAGCCTACTAATATCATCATATTGATAAAATTTGGCAAGCTCGCTAAATCTGCGCTGGGTATCATACATCACTTGCTCTCCTCTGATAAGAAGTCTCAGAATCTTGTAGACATCCTCTAATGTAACTGTAGCCTCCCTAGTCGGCAGATGAAAATAAGATGTCTTTGAATGCCATCGCTCGCACAACGCAGTCAGCATCCCTCTATTTGCCCGAATTGTGGGCATCGCAAGAACATGATGAAGACCGAGTCTCCACAATAGTCGTGTCTTCGCACTAACCAACGAATCTCTTAGATCAAAGGTATCAGGAAGTGACTCTCGAGTATAAATATGATCTAACACAACCTACATTTCCACCACAATGTCAAGTTTTTCAAGAATTTACTTAGAAATTTTTTCCAAAAAAACTTTGCCAGCCAAATACGACTCACTATCGCAACTGCGGTGCATTCGTACAAATGTGTTGCAACACAAGGCATTTGCGTCGCATATTTCATATGCGTTGCACACTTTCATTCCATTTTTCCAACTAATACAAATGTGGTGCATGCATGTGCGGTGCATTATTTTAGAAGCCAGTCTGCCTAAAGCATATGCCTTTCATTAAAGCATATGTGATGCATTATCCTACATGCATTTATCCTAAATGCAAATGCGTTTCCAAACCACAAATGCGGTGCATTTTATACCATATGCGATGCATGCCTAAAATGACCTATCTTAGCCTAAGCGTGATTTAACATATGTGTCGTTCTGCAAGCAAATGCATTATGTACGATAGCATATGCATCGATCCTGAAAGACCGCATTTGCAAATTAAACTGTAAGTGCCTAAAACTATGTGCAAAACAAAATTTCAAAAAGCTCATTTTAGGGTACATACCAGTGGTCCTGCGTCGGTTGGCCATCTGGAGGTCCAGATCTGATAACCTCGATGCGAAGCATATGGAATGGGAGCCATCTTCATCCGATACTTAGAGCAAATTTCTCAATTCTTCAACTCTTCTGAGTGCAAATGAATTGGTTTTCAACCTAATTCCTATTTATACCTAGGGTTTGGGTGGCATTTCTTCTGACCTTGTCTATTGGTCACTTAACCTTCCAATTTCAATTGACCTGTACATGTCCATAACACATCCAAATTCAATTCCGTCAACTCCATAGCATTTTTGCCCATCAAATTGACTTATCGGGAATATTTCCTATTTTTTTTGAATTTTTTCAAAAATTTATCAATTTTCCGTAGGGGGCATACCCTAACCTATTTCATACTGGGGCATGATTAGGGGCATATTTTCTTTGACAGAATGCCGAAACAACATTGTATCAAACAGGGGCAAACTGTAGACACTGAAAATTGGTCTAGGCCTACGAGCACCACTTTTGACATAATTTTCTATTATCCATAGTCATGATTAAATAATGTTTATTATTTAATTATCTTTCTAACACATATTTCTTCTATTAATTAAATACCCCTTTTTAATTAATTCACTAATTCATTTATTCATAATGACCCTTTATTCAACTTGATTAATTAAATAAATCATATTTATTTAATTATGTCGCTAGCTAATTAATTCTTCTTTCTAAATTAAATAATTTATTATTTAATTACTTCTTTTGTCACATTTCAACTATAATTAAAATATTTATTATTTAATTATTTAGTTCCACCTTTTCAACAATCAAATTAAATAAATTACATTATTTATTTAATTACTCTTTCAATTTTCGAATGTTGAATTAAATTAACATTTAATTCATTTATTAATTTTTTATGTCACATTCTTCTATCATTCAGTTGACTAATCATTCACCCACCTTCTGACTCCGGATCTATTTTAAATCCACCAGTTATCTCTGAGTTCGATATCTAATCATCTCTGCGAGAGGACTCTCTGTCACAACTAGTCAGTTAACTAGTTCTAACTCATATGCATGAAAACATTTATTAATTAAATATCTTTAATTATTTAATTAATTCACGTGTGCATTCAAATTCTTTATTCTTCGAGTTCTAACTTTGTCTCTGACATTCAAAGTCTATTTCTTCTATTTTCGAAGACTCTTAATTGAAGATTAAATTGTTTATTTAATCTAGAACTCTTGCTCTTTCTATTTTCGAACAACCTTGACACAAGATTAAGTTATCATTCTAATTCAATCTTTATCTTGCAAAATTTTCTAACTCACATTCTATCTGACACATAACTCACATCACATGACATTCATCAATCTCATCCGACGATCTCTCTTTGAATCTGAGTTGATCATTCAAAAATCCAAAATCTATAAAATGGCCCTATCATTATCATTATCATTATTCCTCTTTCCGAAATCAATACTTTTGAGAAGAAAATTAATCTTCGATATTTTGCTTAGACATTCAACAAGGTTATGCTTGCATCAATACTGAAAATCTAAGGGCAAGAATACTGATACATCAAAATGGAGAAGGACAATCGAGATAATTCGAAGGAGTGAATGCATATTCAATAAGATCTTTTCAATTATTTGTTTTAATTGTTTTATGTTCAGTTACTCATTCTTTGTTGTTTTTATTTAGATTATTTGTTAGATTTGATCATCTTAATATGTGCAGTAGAATATCATCCAGAAAATCTATGTTACACATTAATTCTACACTGAGTAGTCATATGACCAAATTTATTGCAGGAAAAACAATATCCATTAAATTTTTGAGCATTAGGTTGTCTTACCAGATATCTTCCTCTTTTGTTCATCTAATTACCTTGTCTGAGATTCTTTACTTTCTCCTTTTTCATATTCAAGGCCTCACTTATCATTTCCACTTGTTTTTCCTTGAGTCGGCTCATTAAGCTTAACTAAACTAATCTTAAAATTCTCCTTATATTCATTTGCAGTGGTAAGTTCATTCGTGAGAATGATAATCTGTTTACCAAGTTCTTCTTCATCATTTATGAATTGTAGCAATTCACTTTCCATCTGAATGAATTCTCCATTTACCCTTTTGCATTCATCATATTTCTCCTTTAAGGATTGAGCAAGGTTCTCCTCATTCTTCTTCCTTTCTTCAATTTCTTTAGTTAGCTTCATCACCATAGATTCCATCTCATGTTTCAAGGTAGCATTGTCTCTGGCAAGCTTTTCACATTATTCAATTATTTCTTTCAAGGTTTGATTCAAGTGAGCATCATCCATGTTTTCACTCTCTTGTTGCTTAATCTAGTCACAACGATCCTTCCTCTTTTCTCTGGATTTAAAAATATGATCCTTCAATGACTGAATGAATTTCTCAGCATCCTTATGACTTGCTTTCAATTCCCGGACTTCTGCTTTAGATTGATCAAGGTCATCAAGTACCACTAAAAGTTGTTGTTGAAGACTACTAGAGTCCATTACATTGTAAGATACACCTCAAGTTGCTAAACTTCTTCAGAGGAACTAGGCTCTGATACTAATTGTTGGACTCAAGGGAACAATGAGAGGGGGGTGAATTAGTGTTCAATAATTGTGAACTTCATTCATCTAAAACTTATTGCATTAAAGAAAAGATGTAATAATTCAAAGAAATCATTCATAACACCATAACACAAGGATTTTTGCGTGGAAATCCTATTAGGGGAAAAACCATGGTGGAGGTTAATCCACAATTTGAGTACTCAAATATAAGTTTTACAAAAGGGAATGCACTTGCATTCAGGAACACTGCCTAGAGCTCACTGCTCAAAGGGAAGGCTCACTACCTTACAAAAGTTCAGATTAAAACCATCTAAAGGTTGAACTAAGATAGTATCATCTATTCATGCTAGGTTACAGTTCTGGTGAAGCTCATGGATTGGATTATGAGTCCTCTATCTAACTTTGCACTTCGCTCTGCTCTGATCTGCCCTTATCTTCTCTTCGCATCAATTCACACTATTACTCTATTGAATTTTGTACACTGATATACTTCGCATTCGTTATTCATCACTATATTCACACACTCAAAATGATAATATCGATCTCATATATATCTACTATCAAGGATTTGATCATTCATATGTCGGCTTGCAAAACATTAAGTTCTTAACCATTGTCGGCTAGATCCACCACTAATTCTTTATGTGTATCCTCCAAAGTTGGTTAAGACATAGAGAGGAGCCAAATAAACATACTTCGAGCATAAAAAATTTAATTAATAACCCCTTATACATCCACGATTTACTATATTTACCAAGTCAGCCTTCTAGCTCAAATAACCAACAGATTAATGCACTGGATCTCCTAGATCGTAAACCAGTGAATACGCATCGAGATAATTCATGAGTAATGTATTAAAAACATCAATAAGCCTTTCTCAAAGATCCACAACTCAAAATAATAGTTTGATGAGGTATTCAGATCGACATTATTGCCTTCAATTGGATGTCCTGTTCTTCACTTTGTTATGTCGGTGTAGACCAAAACTAGATTGTAGGCGGATACATGACTTAGGTTGCCATCAATGACAACACTTACAAGACATATGCCAACACCCTCAATATTTCCTCAACAAAAAATACCATCTAATTTTCAAAGGTCGAGGTTGAACTAATTCCCATTGCTCTACTCAAAAGAGTAAATAAATCATTGACTTCATTTGTGAAGTTACTTCAATACAAGTTCTTCAGGAGTTTATTTTTATTTTCCCATGGTTTCTTCATCCACATATCATTTCCCATTGTCATACTCCAATTGGGATTAGCCTTGAAAGCTCCATCATCATATTCCCTCGTAGCCACTATCATGCTAGAAAAAGAGGGAACCTTGAATGTGCGAGCAATAAATCAAAGGATAAATCTACTAGTACCATCTTTTTTGTAAAAGATATCTTTCAAGAATATTTGTAGTAATTTTCTCTTGCTTCCATAATCAACTCGGGACATGGGACAATAGTAGGGAATTCGATCAATTGAACAATTCCACTATGTTTGATCTTGGTGGAAAGATCTATTCGTTTATCACCAAAGATCCTTTCTTTCAATTCTTTTATATCAATATGGCCCAAATTGGTGCCCAATCAAAAGCCAACTCATTGTGATCCTTGAGGGAGGATCAACTCTTTTGAACTTGTACTTCATTTGCAATGTGTTATCAATCTTTTCCATAAAACCTTCATCACACATCATGTAATAAGGAGATTGGTAATTCAAACAACTACAATTTGGATAAAATGTACTATATTAGTGTCCAAAAGATAAATTTATTCACATTCCTCTAAAATGCATAATCAATATGATAAAAAACCACCCCATAGATATCAAGGATCAACCATAATTCCTCATGCCAATTTTTTTTTCACTAAAACACTTGCAATTTCAATTTGCAAGTTTTGAGGTAGAGAGGTTTTGCAAGATTTTAGGGCTACTAAAATTTTACGGTTCAAATATAAGCCTATCTCCCTTTTGTGAAAAACTTGATACCATTAAATTTTTATGAAGAATGAGAACCTACCCTTTTGCGAACATTTCACCCTTGTAAAAACAACTCTTAAAATGCTCTTAAAGCAACATGCACCAAAATCTCTGTAAATGGGAATTTGTAGGAGTTTAAATAAAGCTAACCCGTGCGAGAAAAGAACTCTTGCGAAAATCTAGAATTGATGATCTCTCTAGAGATTTCAAATTTATAGAATTTTGAAACTTGTGGGAAATTGAAGCTTGCGAGCATTTAAGATCAATATATCCTTGCGGGAAATTGAGGCTTGAAAACTCGAAAAGAAATTCTTGTAGGCTAAAGCTTTGCGAAAATCTTAATATTATGAATCTATAAAGGTAAGACCTTTTCAAAAATTGAAAGATGATGAAATCCCCACGTTATTGACCAAATATCAAATAAATCGCTATTAATCAAAATGATTCCATACATATATATATTCAAGATGTTTAACAAACAAAAGTAGGGCCAACATGCCAATTGGAATTCATTTTAAACCCAAAAGCCTAACATTATTTAGTCCATAGTGGCGCTTATTAAATGTCGTAACCTATAAAACATATAAGCAAAAAGAGATCGTGATTAACAACCCAAAATCTAGGCAAACTCTCATGTAACTCAAATTACAAGGGTGAATCGGGCACACCTAGGGTTTGAACAAGCTCCTCTCTACAACTAATCTTCTATCATGAATGAGAAACAATGAAAATGATGTCCCAATCCACTTATATACCCACAAAAAATCTACCGCAATAAATGTACGTAGTGACAAAGTGTCAAGCACTCATGAAGGAATTCAAGTTAAGGTTTTGAAACATTGCAAAAAATCTACCCTGCAGGGATTTAGGGGGTCCTCAACTTTGCGGGAAAAAGAGAGTTCACAATCTTCTGTGAGAAATGAAGGCTACTCATCCTTGCAGAAAATTCAGAACCTCCATTCCAATGAGCGTGTATTTCATGGGGAGAAACCATTGAGGATAACTTATGTGAGGATTTAGGTTTTGGGGGATTTTCCTACACGCTCTCCATTGCAGGTGTTTTGAGTTTGCAAGATTTTAACATGGGTCCAATTTTATGGGTTTTACATCGGACTTTCCTTGATCAAATCCTTGCAAGAGTATTTTTTCGCAAACCTTTCTTTTGAGTCTCAAAACACAACTTAAGCCCCTCAACCAAAAACAAGCAACCAAGCTAAAAGAAGACTAACCTAACAAGACCTAATCTAAAACTAAAATTGAAAGAAAAAAAGGGGGGATCCTCGTTTTCAATAGGGCATGTGTGCAAGGCACAACACTACTATAGGCCATCTACAAGTTTTTTATGGGTCACCAATAGACCTACTTGTAAGTATGTTATATGTTGGCTATAAGTTATCTAGATTGATATAGGTATGCGTAAAGCTATTATGGTTGTGGAACACATTGCTACATGTTAACTATAAGTATTTTAAAGTTTCTACATATAACTTATAAACATGCCATAAGTATGTGGAAACAAGTCAAGAGACCATTATTAGATTGATTATCATTTCTTTCAACCATATAATTAGTGACTGAATGAATGTGCAACAACTTGAATGATAATATCCAGTAGGGAAATATTCTTATATTGATGTGATAGTAACAATTCAATTAGAGTTTTATTTTATTTGGTTGAGTTATCATGTTTTCTTCTTGGTGGTTGATTTGATCTCTTTAGAACTCTTTCTTTATTTCATTCCCAACGCAACAACATTTAGGGAAATTAATCATTTCCTTCAAGATAGATGTTCATTATCTTGGGTGTGATGGTTGCCTTCATTTCATCCTCATGACTAATCATTTTTATTTGGGTGAACTCCTTGTTGGGTGGCATATTATTATGTATAATTGCTAGCAATTGATTTGTTTGGGTCAAGTGTTGATTTATGTTCTTGGTTCTTTTCTTCAATTTTCTCCTTGCACATGTTTAGCCATTTTCTCAGTCACTTGGACTTCATCATTGTTATGTAGGTCGTACATGGTTTTTTTTTATTGGTAATATTAATAGATTTTCTTAGTTAGGTGGTAATTACCTAACATTTAGAAGGTGAACCATTCTTATTATGTGTCCTTTCTTATTACATTCATATATCCTTCTAGAAATGTTTTTGCAGATAGAGGTTGGTCATTACTTCAAGAGCATGGTTAGAAGTTAGTCGGTTAGACTTTGGTTGTAGAGGAGAGTTGGCTAGAGGATACTCATAGGAGTTTTGCGAGGTGGATAAGGAATAGGGGAATAGAGGAAGATCCTCTAGATTGAGAGGAGGTGATATAGAGGAAAATGATAGGGAATCTGAGGTGAGGGGTTGATTGCATAAAAAGAGGAAAGGTTGAGGAAAAAACCAATCCTCTAGTTTTTTATTTAATTGTGTAATGTGAGCATGTTGTATGTCTTTTAATAAACATGTATAATATTAAATGCAAGCGTGTTGTGAGTAAACATGGGTTATTTGAGTGTTGAGCTACTATGTTGGGTCATCCTAACGTAGATTTCATCAACTTTTTAGGGTTGATCTAGGAGAAATTGTCTCTTTGTGACAAAATGAGAGCATTTTAAAGTAATTTTAAATACTACCAATCCCTAAATTTCTAGAAGAAGCAAAGCAAAAAACTATCCATTAAGTAGAAGAACAAAACCTTACAATGTTCAAGGGGCAAGTTCAAACTCAGAAAACTAATCTCTACTTAAGGAGTTATCCTAGACTTGTAAACTTGTCTCTTAATAGAATGTTGACCCAATACAAATTTCAAGACATTTTATCAATAGAAAAATATTATTTTCACAACGTATACCAATTTAATTCCATAATTCTTTTCATTAACATTCATCCTTTAATTATAAAAATAAATACCATAATTGTCATATTTACATAAGAAATACATTTTTCATATTACATCAAATACAACAATTATCTTAAATTGTTAAAAGACGCGTGTTCCTATTTCACCCTTTTCCAACTAATATATTAAATTTTATCTTTGGATAAGCACATATAACAAATAAACCAATGGATGGCTAGCTTGACATAAAGAGATTTATCCGTTGTGCTACAGGTAATTAAATACACAAGAGGGAAATACCATGCGCAGTGATTGGCCACAATTTCCGCAAGGTCTCTGAAAGCAGAACATGGTATTCTCTTTCTCACCCACCATCACATTATAAAACAACCGAACATCACAACCAAGCTTCTTCTCAAGATTCGAAGCCTTTGATGATTTTTATTTGGTTACTTACATTTCGCTAAGCCCTGTCCCAATGCAGCATTCTAAAGTTTCCAGGCACTGTGGAAAAGCGAGGATGTTTGCAGTTGAAGAATACATGATATTGTAGTGCATGTTTGGAGTACTGGTAGCTTTGCAATAAGCTCAACACATTCACCTTGTTCGTAGAGCTTTTCTGCCATTAAAAATGGTGTCTGCGAACAAGTTGAATGTGTTGCTGTTGCATTCCACAGCACTGCAGGATGTCCAACAGAATCACATAATCTTCAAACTCACTACAGAACAAGTAAATGATGGTTGGAAATCGTATTTGTAGTTGCAAGAGTATTTTTCTCTAATTTTTCCCCTCTGTTAGTTACTTCTGTTATTTGGGTATTTAGAGTAACAACACTACTGCCCCATGAGTGTGCTATGCTTCACTCTAGCTGTTAATACAAGTTGTAGTTTTAAAATTTCTAGGTATATTTGGTGCCCATATAGTTCACTGTTTTAATGTAACAATATTCCCAGAAAGCACATAGAAAAGAAAAATACAACATGTGTAAAGAATCCAGAGGCTTAAGATATATTTATATGCATTTACCTCTGGATTGATCATGACCATAGATAATAATTAATTCGGTCAGAAATCCAAAAGAAGTATATATAATGTTTATGAAATCTATGGGCTTAACCTGTAAATTTAAGGCTTTCCCTGTGGATAGATCACTGCCATACACAGCTCCTTTTGGCTGATTTCTGTATCTAGATTAATCACCAACAAGAAAACATTTTCATAAAATTTATGTTATATTTTTTTGATCTCCTGCAAATGAGTTCTATTTTGAAAAATGATTTTAAATTTTTTGGAAAAAAAAAATCATCTGCCTTCATATTTAAATTCTATCAAAGCAGTGGTAGAGGGACCGATGAAGATGCCTTGCTATTTTCAAGCAAGATATGTAGTTTGAACCCTAGCAGTGACATTGGAAGGCCTAGCTTGCAGCCTACTTGGTCATCTGCTTGTTAGGATATTAGCAAGCCCAGCCTGCAAGTCTTCTTGATATCTCTTATCAATTAGGTTATTGGGATGCCCTGTTAGCTTATTTGGTCATCTATTAAAAACATTCAAAAAATGCAACAGGTTTGTTCTTGGCTGCCTTAATTTTCTATTATATTTATATATTCTTTTAAATACAAATAATATTAATAGTATGTATTAATGAATATAATTAAATACTATAACAGAGGATAAGGCCACAAAACATTTTGTAGTGGTGAAATACTATTTTATCATATATCATATTATTTTTAAATTTTTTTAATAATGAATTATATTAAAAAACTAACTGTATATAATTTTATTAGTTTATTTGATATAAACCCAACCTTCTAAAATTGCATTTTCCATTTTCTTGCTTTCATATTTCTGGTAACATAGTTAAAATAATAAAAACTCATATTGACAGTTAGTCTTATACTTATATAAATAGTATCTTGTATTTCTCATCTATGTTATTTTAGTTGGTACGAGTTCTCTACAATTTATAAAGTTATGAAAGATTATTTTTGGATTCAATTGTATATATTGCTCTGTTAATCTTTTGGATTACACTAAATGATCCATTATTAAGAAAAAGAGAATAATAGATCACTTAGTAAAACCTTAAAAACAGATAAAAATATAAACAATTAAATCCAAAAATAATCTCATATATCTTTGATCTTAACTAACCTAACAGAGTCTCAATTTATTTTCTCTCTTTCATCACAGTTTCATATAAGTATGTGTGTCCACCCATTATCTACCAGGGAATTCTGTTACTCTCAAGTTTTCAAAATGTTCTTATGGATTCTTGTCCAGATATTTATTGTATACTCTTGTTAGTATTCTCCTTCGGGGACCTACTAACTGTCTAAAATAACATTAACTTTTAGGCTTTCAACCAATAGATTGAAAGCATTTAGAGGCTCAATCTTTAGGAAAGTCCAATTCTGTTTGACATTAATCTGAAGCTCCAAACAAACAAATTCTGGAATGGGTGAGACACAGAAGAGGAGGCTGTAATTTTGGTTTTTATGGTTTTGATCACTTGATTTCTTCAAGGGCTGTAGTACATCTTGCTTATCATGCATGTTACACATATATAAGCCTTAAATATAGGTTCAGAAGAGCTTATTTTGCTGGTGTGTTTTATGACCTGGGTTGAGACTATTATCTTCTGAAATGTTAATAAATGTAATCTTTATCATGCAGGTTAGACAAATGTAAGCCTTATTTATTTAAGTCTCTAAGATCAGAAGACCTTATTGGTGTGTTTTATGACCTGTAGGTTGTAGGTTGAAACTTATAATTTTGAATATTAATAGTTGTAATCTTTTAGTGAACTGGATATGAAGGTTTATTTGTTTATAATTTAAAAAAAATAGAGATTCACGATTTGACCAACATAATTTCCATTATGTATAAAGGAAAGGACAGTTCCTAAGCCTCGTTTAAACTTATGGAACTATGGACATGACAAATCAACTGCTATATTTAGCAGATTAAAAGGGTATTTCTGAAGTTCATTATGTTCTCTGTAGTACAGCTTGCATATCATAGGCTTTATTTACCTAAGATTATAGGGTATTTCTGAAGTGTACTATGTTCTGTGTAGTATAGGCTTTATCCACTTAAAAGATTATAGGATCATAAGAGTTTATTTTGCTGGTCTGTTTTGTGACATAAAATGAAGAGTAAGTAGATTATTAACTTATAAATTGTTAATAAATACAGTTTTATATATGGTGAGGGAAAACTTTAATATTTTATTTAAAATTTGATAATCAAAGATTTTATCAATATATTATAATTTTAAAGTTCTGGACATATAAACTATATACAACACTAAGAAGGTATTTATCAAGTCTACATTTAAAAATATATTTTTGAAACTGATAAGATTCTCATTAAAAAGAGCATGAAGAGGTTTTCTAAAGGATTTAAGAAAATCTTCAGAGATTTCTGCAGAGAGCTAACATATAAATTTGGTTTGATGTGCTTGCTTACTGAGTTATTATCTATGAGCTTAAACAGTTGTAGTTTAATCTACAAAAGAACAGCTCTTCAAAATTCATCACACAGAGGCTAATACGTTTCTTTTTTTTATCTCCAAACGAGTCCAAACTAAAAAAATAAAACAATTACACTTTTACAAAGAAAATCGAACTAAATGAATCATTATAATGGAAAATGGAATAGGAAATAAAATCGAAACAGGCACGCCTGCAATCTGTTATGGGATATATTCAACATAAATAATTGAGTTCTAGACTTTGTTAGCATTTACTGAAAAGATATTGTTATGGCCATGGCTTGTAGATGAGCTTCCATCTGCCCAGTGAGTATTTTTATACACAGTTGATTAAAATTATAAAATTAGATGGACTTGTTTGGTAATAAATACTATATTTAAATCCATTAGAGTGTTTTTTGTGGTCTTATCTTCTATTATAATATTTAATTATATTTATTAATATAAACAATATTAAGACAGCCAAAAATAAATCCATTGCATTTTTAACAACACAAGTTATTAATAGATGATCAGTAAACTGGGCCTACCAATGCTGATTAATAGATGATCAGCATACTGGGCCTACCAATAACCTAATTTTTAAGAGATGGTCAAGAAGGCCTGCAGGCTGGGCTTGCCAATATCCTATTGTTAGATGATCAAGTAGGCTGCAGGCTCGGCCTTCCAATGTCACTACTGTTAGTTTTTTGAAGTCTAAATTTAAGTTTAAGAAACTTCTTTTTCGAATAGATGTTTCCACTTCCTATTTAGAAACATCTAGTTCGAATAGAAGCTTCTAGTATCTCATTCGAAAGCTTTCCCTCTTTTATAAATATGTCATTATTGATCTCTCATTTGTATTGTTGAGAAAAAGAATTAATTTTCTGAGAAGAAGAATTAATTGCTGAATCGAAGCTTCTGATGTAAAGAGATTTTCTGAGATAATAAAAGCTATTGATCCTTGCCCCGTGGTTTTTCCTCCACATTGGAGGTTTTCCACGTAATCTTTGTGTTCTTCGCAATATCTTATTTTGCTGTCTATTTTATTTACTGTGTTTATTTTTATTGCTGTTTTCGTTACTTTTATTCTGGCTTAAATTTCATAACAACTGGTATCAGAGCGCCAGGTTGCTGGAAGATTTGGTGTGTGTAGGTTTTTTTTTCTTTCGTTGAGTAGCATGGAGGTCACAACAAGTGACATGGAGAAGTTAAATGGGGCTAATTTTGCCTTATGGAAATCCCAAATGGAGGATATATTAATTCTGAAAGATCAGTATTTGCCGCTCGAAGGAATATCAAAGAAACCCACATCAATGGCTGATGAAGATTGGAAAAAGATGGATAGAAAGGCAATTGCAACCATCCGTCAATGCCTAGCTAAGAATGTGTATTTTAATGTTGCAGGAGAGAAGACAACAACAGAACTATGGAAAAAGCTTCATGATCTATATGAGAAGAACACTGCATCAAATAAAGTTTTTCTGATGAAAAAATTATACAATCTCAAAATGAAGGAGGGTGCTTTAGTAGCAGAACATTTAAATGAGTTCAACATAATTACTAGTCAGCTTGCCTCTGTTAAAATCACTTTGGATGATGAGATTAGAGCCATCTTATTAATGTGTTCAATGCCGGATAGCTGGGAGAATTCGATCGTAGCTATCAACACTTTGGCACCTGGAGGAACTCTAAAGTTTGATGATGTCAGTAGCAATTTAATGAATGAGGAGCTACGACGTAAATCAATGACACAGAACCAGGGAGGAGAAGCCTTAGCCCTAGTTGATCATGGTACAAAATTTGATCGGAACCAACAAGGGCATTCGAAGTCAAGAGGAAGATCAAAATCAAGAAGAGGCAGAATCACCTGTTATCATTGCGGCAAATCAGGACACATGAAAAGAGAATGTCGAATCTGGAAGCGAGAGCAAAAGGAACAAAAACCAGCAAGTGCAAATGAAGAAACTATAGCTGTTGCATCAGATGGTGAGGTATTAATTACTGTTTCATATTGTTAGTGTTTCTTAGATCAGATTAGATAATAAATTGCTCAATAGAAATGCAACACATAAGACAATGAACACAACAAGATACCCTGGGAAAACCCTCCTCTTGAGGGAGAAAAACCTAGCAAATGATTCTCTTATATATATGATAACACAGTGACAGAAATCTGCTTACAACTCAGCCCAGCAATGGCTAAAATAGAGTCACAATGAGTTTGCACTTCTTCTTAATGCACAGAATACAAATGAACCTGTTCTTCCTTGAGATCGAACTGCTGTGGCACATGCACTTCCTACTCTTCAATAATATATACGAATTTCTGCTCTTACTGGTAATGACGAATTTCTGCTCTTGAGGGAATTGCAAACTTCTTCTCTTGATTGACTTGCGAACTTTCTTTTTTCTTTGTCATTCGAATTACCTTATGCAAGGATAATGACCTTGTACTTATACATCATAGGCGCCTTTTCATTTAGGTCGGCCTTTCTTGAATATATAAAATAAAACATAAATAGCTTTAGGTCGGCCAGTCACGAAAAGAATTAAGTGAAACAATAGAGGGTCGGCCCTTTGCTTTATATTTAATTTAAGTCTCTTAGGAAGTGCAGACCGAAGCTGTAAAACATCAACACATATGAGGATGCATGTCTTTATACTTCTAATCATGATATTGATTGGATTTTAGATTCTGGAGCCTCCTACCATGCTACCCCAAGCAGAGAAAATTTTATTTCTTATAAATCTAGTAATTTGGGTAAGGTTCACTTGGGTAATAATAATTTATGTAGTATTGAGGGAGTGGGAGATGTTTTAATAAAAATAGAAGATGGCTATAGTTTATTGCTTAAACAGGTTAGACATATACCAGAGCTTGGAATGAATTTAGTTTCAGCTGGAAAGCTAGATGATGAAGGCTGCCATATAGTATTTGGCAAGGGATGCTGGAAAATTGTAAAAGGTTCGTTGGTTGTTGCAAAGGGGCAGAAAATAGGCACTCTTTATACATTAAAATCGAAGCTGCAAAAGTCAGATATTGCTATTGTTGCAGAGGAGCCTGCAGCAGATTTGTGGCACAAAAGACTTGGACACATGACAGAAAGAGGTCTGAAAATACTTGCTGAGCAAAAGCTTTTGCCTGGAATAAAAGGTACAAAATTTAAATTTTGTGAACATTGTATTATGGGTAGACAGAAAAGAGTGTCATTCTTAAGGAATAATTCAAAAAGGGATACTGAAATATTAGATTTGGTGCATTCCGATGTTTGTGGCCCAATTAATATAAAATCACTGGGAGGGGCTGCTTATTTCGTTACTTTTATTGATGATGCATCAAAAAAGGTGTGGGCTTTCCCTATTAAAAGTAAGGATCAAGTTTTAGATGTTTTTCAAAAATTTCATATGGCTGTTGAAAGGGAAACTAACAAACTTCTGAGATGTATTAGAACAGATAATGGTGGGGAGTATTGCTCCAAAGCCTTCGAAGAATATTGTAGTAAATATGGGATAAAGCATGTCAAAACAGTTCCTCTCACTCCACAACAAAATGGGACAGCTGAGAGAATGAATCGGACAATAATGGAGAAGGTGAGAAGTATGCTTTCAAATTCTGGTTTGCCTAAACATTTTTGGGCAGAGGCTTGTTCGTACTGCTTGTTACTTAATAAATCGCTCTCCCACAACTTCATTAGATGGAGGCATTCCCGAAAAGGTATGGACCGGTAAGGAGTTATATTATTCTCATTTGAAAGTTTTCGGTTGTGAAGCTTATGTGCACATTCCTAAAGAACAGAGGTCCAAGTTGGATGAAAAATCATTGAAATGTATTTTCTTAGGATATGCTGACAATGAGCTAGGTTATCGGTTGTGGGATCCTCTAAAAAGAAGAATTATCAGAAGTAGGGATGTTATTTTTAATGAAGGAAAAATGTTTAAAAATATTAACAAATGTGTGGAGATGCAGAAATTTGTTGAAATTAAAGGACAGCAAGAGGAGCAACTTGAAAATCTGCCACCATTGGAAGAAGCCACTGCTGAAAATAATGACCAGCCATTACAGCATAATGGAAATGAGGAACAACAAGAAGTAGAAGCCGTGCAAGAGCCGTTACAAGATATTTTGGTTCGCAGATCTGCTAGGCCTCATAAGGTTTCACAAAGATATTCTCCCTCTGATTATATTTTATTAACTGATGAAGGTGAACCTAGTTGTTTTCAGGAAGCTTGTACAGATGAACATAGTAAAGAATGGAAGAAAGCAATGGAGGATGAAATGGACTCTTTGCTGGAAAATAGAACTTGGGAGTTGGTAAAGCTTCCAAAAGGAAGAAAAGCTCTACAAAATAAATGGGTGTACAAGATCAAACATGAGGGTGATGAGAAGAAGAGATACAAAGCAAGGTTAGTGGTGAAAGGATTTGCTCAGAAAGAAGGTATTGACTTCAATGAAATTTTTTCACTTGTTGTTAAAATGTCATCCATTAGAATTATTCTTGGTCTTGTTGTTGCTCTAGATTTGGAATGTGAACAGTTAGATGTAAAGACTGCCTTCCTTCATGGAGAATTGGAAGAGGAAATTTATATGGAGCAGCCAGAAGGTTTCAAAATAAAAGGAAAAGAGAACTTGGTTTGCAGGTTAAAAGAGTTTGAAAGAGATTTTTAAATTTTATCAAAGAAAACCTCAAAATCACTTTTTCAAAATAAAACTTAATTAAAGGAAATCAAACAATATGACATGAATTTCTTGTGAATATGTTGGCAATGGAAATGATCTATCTATAGACAAAGACATAAATCATAGGTTGTGCCCAAAAAATTGACCTAAGTAATTATTTATGGTCATAATCTATCCACAGAAAAAGCATATAAAGGTAGGTTGAGTCCATATTCTAAGGGCTTTTTGGGTATCACGTTACATTCAAACAATTTATACAGATGAAATAGTGTACTTCAAAATGTAGCAGACATATAGAAGTAAAATTACATCAGCAAGTATTGACAGCTATATTGAAGCGGGCCATATCCATGGGACAGTAGTTGCTACTCTAAATACTCAAATAAAAGGAGTAATTAACAGAGGGGGAAAAAGAAAAAAAAAAACACTCACCATCACTATTTTCAGCCATAGTTTACATGCTCTGTAGTGAGTTTCGAGATTACATGATTATGTTGGACATGAGTGTGGGTTGGACATGAGTGTGGGAATGTAACACCAGCACTTTAACTTATTTGCAGATATTCCTTTTATTAGTCCCTGCCTATTAAGACTTATGTTTTCACTTGGTTATTGTCTATTAATGCATTCATTGGAAATCATGTCCAGAAGGGAGGGAACTATTTATCCTATGATTTGCAGCGATCTCATTATTAAAATGGAATTTGGACTGATCTTTTCAATTTTCTGATTGACAGTTCATATTTTTTTTCTATTTTCTCAATTGCAATATTTTCTTGAAATAAAGAGAGGAAATTTTTTCATGAGTTTCTAATGTTTTGCGACTGTGAACGTGTCTTCTCTGCGAGGGTTCTGGTGGGTAGGTGGTATTGTTGAAAGCAGTTCATGTGCCTTGTCTCTGCTACCACATTTTGCAAACATGCACACTGCAACTTTAGGGCTAAATCAAGCTTCAAGTCGTGTAAGAATTCTGTTTTGCTAGGTTACATAATATTTTTCCTGCAAACTCTACGCATTTTTCTAACGGCACTGTTGAGTGCATGAGACAATTTGTGCAGAATCTTGAGGTAAGTCGCTTGCCATAGTTTCAACAAGTTTTATCTTTATGAACTACTAAAATGGTAGTTTTGATATAAAGGTTTGTTCTGTAGTAATTGTTTCCTCACAGGTGATGTATTCTGTGAGGAAACAATTACCACTTAACAGCTATTCTCTATTGTATGTTTGGTGCAATATTTCTTTGCAGCAGTGATATTGGATGTTTGCTGTTAAAGTTTTGATTTGACAATTTGGTTGATCTCAATGTGTTTGAATCCAAATTCACATCAGTACATCGTTTGGCAATTTTATTGTTATTGTTACCTTTACCTCCTATAGATGTCATCATAGAGGCGATACCACTAGGAGTATATGGTTGGGAACCGATGGAATGGGAACTGCTCCTTCTAGAAGATCCATCGATCCGGAGAAAGCACTTACTCTCCCAATCCTAGCTCTTCCTAGCCGGCAGGTGTGCGTTAATAAGATCGACCAGGCATCGAATCAAGATCAATTCTCTGGGAGGTTGGCGGTTCCAAATGCAGTGATCTCCGCCCCTTTCTCCTTCTCCCAGTCGAGGTTCATCTACATAGGAGCAACTGCTGCTGGAAGTGGAAGATTTATTTATTATAAAAAAGTCAAATAACAATAATATGATTTAAAATTATGTGCAGACAAATATATACAATCTAAACTTAACAATACATACAAACTTACAGTGGACATTGTTCTTCCAGCTATATTTTACAAATCTCCTCTCCCATCAGCTTCCCTTGATGCAGTGAAAGAGTTCTAGACACTTGAAGAGTTACACAAGCACTACTGTTGTATTTTCCTTTCAATCTAACAATTTCCTCTGCAATCAACAGTTTCTCAATACAGTTAAAATGCATTCAGAAGGGAAAAGACATTGCAAACAGTTGCAGAGGCTTCTAATGACAAACATCAAATTTGACTAACCCAAACAAATTGATGGATTCAATAAGTAGCAGGTTAAAATATACTTCATACCTTCTATTAACTGATTTAGATAATCTCTTTGTACATTTTTCCTGTTCTAATTCTCTTTTCTTATACAAAAGAAAAGATTCTTTGCAAAATTAGGGTATTATTGAAATATTATATTCAATACAATGCTTGGTTAATTCAATATTAATTACTTTCTTTTTTACAGTCAGGCTGCTCAGGTTAAGAATTACATCTCTTTCTAAAATTTATCCCAACCATTTGTTAGGTCTTTCTGTTTGGCTACTGTATTTTTCTTTTTGAATTTGTACTGACATAATAAAATAAAAGTGTGAGATTCTCCACTCTTGAAAACTCAATAGCAAATAAAACATTTTTTATTTTTTATTTTTGATAAAAATGATTTTTGTGTACTTGAAAATGGATGAGTGGATAAGGATAAGCAGTCTCCGCATATTCCCTCTTTGTGACAGAATAGAAGCTTTGGAACAGGGCATGCAAAAAATAATTGCTTTTTGATGATTCCTATTTATTTTATCCGATCAACCATGCTGTGTGGAAAATGCTTACCATGATGCTCTACCCAACATCAAACCCTTTTGTTCTCTCAAACATGTGAACTATTTACTTGCTTAAGTTTTGGGTAGATGATGTTGACTTTCTACACATTATAGTGATTTGGTTCTTATCGCTGTAAAAATAGCTGAAATGCCAAAATTCTGAGGTTGCAAGTTAATGTGATATTTTGTGATGTACAAACAAAAAATTGTTGTACTTTTATTTTCATATGTGAGTCTTGAAATGTCACCCTGAGTTATTACGTTAAACCCATCATAGGTGAGATAATGAAGGAATCTTGGGTAGATATTGTTACTTCTCCATCACCTCACCCATCTTTGATGTAATGACCTTGCACTTCTCTATCATCTCATACATCTTTTCAAGATGCAGTACTATCATACAACTTCATATTTCATGTTTTCTCCTTTGATGGTCTTTTCTATTTACTAGATGGTTGATCAGTCTATTTGCTGCATGTTCAATGCTTCCTGTCATGCACATTTGTATAGGTTTCATTTGGCTTATTGGCTGATTTTGATCTATGCCATGCATGCAGGCACACGTTTTGAAATTGTATAAACATGCTTCATGGGCATATAATTCTAAAATTGTGAACTGCAAAGGATGTATATTTCTTTGTTGGTAATGGTCTTCTCCAATCCAGAATCCAAGTAGATAACCAGAAAATTTCAAACAGTATACTTTCTCATCCCAGCTTGACTCGTTCTAGATAGAAAACTAATCTAAATATGCATTGTTTTTTGGGTTTGTATGTCTGGCCATCAACTAAACATTTATGTATTAGAAAGTAAGTACACATGGGGAATTCTCTGAATTTGAAACTTAAAAAAAGAACATCATTATTTTATAAAGCACAACTTCGTTAATTGTTTCCACGATTAACTCAAGTGTCTTAGCAGCTTCTGTTTATAATGGATTTATAACATTATTTTGTAATTGTAACGCATTACTCACTTATGATTTCCTCTTTTCCTTCAGCATAAAGAGGCTTAACCATTTGCTTCCTTTATAACCTATCCTCAATGATAACATGTTCATATGCTCAAAAAGAAACTCCAAATTTTAAATGACACTGCTTACTGTTTTTTTCATTTGACATAGCTGCAGTGCAGCTCTTATTTTAAGAAGTCTTTGTAGGCAAGGTGAATATATTGAGATCTTATTACCAATACTCCAAATATTATGTATTTTTCAACTGCAAATATCCCTGGTTTTATACAGTAAGTGAAACTTAAAGCTCTTCTAAAACAGGGTTTAGTCAAGTGTACTACGTAAAATAAAATAAATAACTTACAGTTGAGCCTTTCAATATTGAGAAAAAGTTTTGTTGTGATGTTTTTTTATAGTTTGATGGGGTTGATTAAGGTCAAAATACTATCTGTTAGTTTCATAAAACTTGTGTACAATCACTCTATAATACTTTCATTTTATGTAGTTTTAACGTTTAATGTTTTTAAGTTGTAAGTTTATTATTATTGAAAAACTAAGTCAAGAAAAATAATTATAAATGATTGTAGGTTTTTTTCAATAATATAGTAGTCAATTGTTTTGTTCTATAATGAATGGTTTATAAGGCACAATATTTGTTTAAGGTTTTATAAATGAGATAGTAAGGTATGTGGGCTTGAGCTTGAGGATAGTTTATAATTAAACACATTTTGAGCTTAGCGAAATTTTATAGTTAATACTCCACATTTTGAGAATAGTGAGATAGGTGACCTCTTGCTAGATACTTCTCCTTATAAGCATCACTTAAATGTAACAAACCATTTATGCTGGTGAGAGATGAGTTCTTGTTAACCACTACTCAAGAAATACAGGTGAAGGAGATTGACTCAAAAATTACATAATTGAATCCTTCACCAATTCGTACTCATGAGAAATGGGTTCTCATGAACTACTAGCAATGAAATATAGATTAATGAGATTGAGATTGATTGAAAGACCACATATTTGAATCTTCATAAAACAATACAAGATTTTATAACTATTTATATGTATGTATATATGAATACACATACATTTGTACATATAATATATAAACTTATATACCTTGAAAATGGAATGGTATATATATATTATTTTATTCTATTGTTTATTTTATTTGAATAGTTATTTTATTTTTGCATGTAAATTTTAATTTCTTTTTTGAAAAAACCACCATTCATTATTTTGATAATTTTTTTGTTTTACTTTTATTTTGAAAAGCATAGTAATATTATGATTATATGTTACTTTTTAAATTACTATCAAATTTAAATTAAAGGTTTTTATTTAAATTATCACAATATGAAACTCTTATCGTTGTACAATGCCTCTATACATATATATAAAACACACACTTCTTTGGAGTTGGAGTATACATATGTGTATGTGTATATATACAAAAGTAAAATTAAAATCTACATACAAAAGTAAAATAATTCTTAAACAAAATAAAATAATTCTATGATTTTTTTAGGTTGGTGCATTTAAGACAATATACATGTACACAATATGTAAACATGCTTATATATATTTGTGTTAAATGCATCTATCTAAAAAGGTGTAAGAGTTATTTTATTTTGTATGTAAATTTTAATTTTACTTTTCAAAAAGTCACCATTTATTATTTTGTCCATATATATTGATATTTATTATTAAATATTAATTATTTGATGTGTAAATGATTGTCAAATTTCAATTAAAAGATTTTTTATTTACATTGTGGTAACATAAAATTCCTTGCTATCATTGTATAGCACTTGTAACATAATATATGTATGTATTCATGCATATACATATAAACTTGTATATACCTATTATATATTACATGTAAACATGTTTATGTATATATGACATGTATGTATAACATATGTATGTGTGCTTATATGCTTCTATATATTACATGCATATATAATATAAATTATATATTATGTAAACATACATATAATGTATACTATATACAAACATATACACACATACATATGTACCTTGGAGTTGGAGTAGTGTTGCATATTATACATACACGTACATATATATGTATGTATGTATTTAAATTTGTATATATACATATGTATATGCATGTATACATGTATCATACATACATATATGTATGCACATTTACATGTACATGCATGTCTATTTACAAACATATAGATGTAGATGTACATGCATATATGTATGTATGATACACACATATACATACATAAATACATGCATACATATAAATATATAAATACACATACATACATAAATACATATAATAAATGTTTTTATACATAAATATATACACACGGGTGATCCCACAATATTGGTTTACAATTTTTGGCCAAACTAGACACTAAACTAATTTTTTCTAACTAAATCTTCACTTTCAGACACCTATAGTGGCTAAACCGTGAAGAATTTGAAAATGATGCAAACTAGTGATTTGTGACATTTTGTTTGTAGATTATAAATATATTTTCTTCAAACAATTTGGAATCAAATTGCACTTCTTTTTCCATCTCCTTCAAAAACTATTTTTTTTTTCAGTAAACACCATTTTTAAGGAGTGATACTCACCGTATAACACTTTTTCCATGAAGGATAAAATTAATATTTTTTCGAATTTAGATTTGTAAGCACAATATTTAATGCTTCCAATTGGTTTCATAGTGTTTTATTGAATATTTTTTCCTTAATCAAGTTTCGAAGTCAAACCAATTACAATTCAGATATAGGTGAACCGTATAACACAACTTTTTTTGTATGTATCGAAACTCAATTTTTTAATTTTTGTTGGATCAAAGACTTCAATATCTAGTGCACTCATATTTTTCAATTTTTTTTGATAATCTGTTATATTTTCAAATGTGCAGAATAAAGAACTTGATTTTCAGTGAAAAACTTACATTCACAAGAAAAATAAAAAATAATAATAATAAATTAAATTTATTTAAAATTATACTTTTTGGGAAGCTTATAATAAAGACTACATACTTACAAAAAATAAATTTTAAATGGATTCATTTGACCCCCAAAAGGTAAATCAAAAGTTGTTTTTTATCAGCATTTGATAGGTGTAAATGAGACTCCATTATAAGTATGGTTTAATACTAGCAGGGTTCTATCTAAGGGGGTTTGATCAAACCCTCTTCAATTGGAATCCTTAAAATGAAACTTTTTAAGGCTTAAATCATTATATTTTCTAAAAATATGTGATTTTAGCAAAAAATTAGAATCTCCTAAAAATTGTAAACCAACATTGTGAGATCACCCACACATAAACATACATACAAATATATATTTTACATACATTTATAAATATGTTTATACATATACACACTTTAGAGTTGGAGTACTCTTAGAATGAGTGATCTAAGATCTCCTAAGAAATCTTGGAGCTTCACCTTAATAGAATAATTGCTAAGTGGACCATTCATGCTCATGAGAGATGAGTTCTTATGAATCACTATAGTTGATAAAATATCTGTTAAAACGATTGACTTAAAGCCTACACAATTGAATCTTAGTGTAATGCCCACCTATGTGTTAAATTGTCTTGATGTTTTTAATGATTAGATTAAAGGTTGTATTGAGTTGATTATGAAGAGGGTTGAAAATATTGAAGACAAACAAAGGAAGATAAAAGCAATACAAAAGCATAATACCTTTACCTAGAATCTTTGCTTCCCTTCTTAATGAGTGGAAATGGAATGTGCCCTTTCTCCATTTGATTTACTCTTGATGCTGATATGTGGATTGCTCAATACTCTCACATAACCTTGATATGATTGATAATGAGTGATCAAAATGATAGCATGTAGATATGATAGCTCAAGAGATTCTTTATTAGGTGAAAATGAAGGAAGAGAGCCTCTAGATATAGGGTTTTGAAGAGACAAAATCAATGGCTAAAAATGATTGATGATGGATGGATAATATTAAAAATGTGGATTAAGGTTTGGGTCAAGGATGCAATCATATGACAAATGTCAAATGATAGATAGGATCTAGGTTTAGGGTTGAGATAAAGACAAACATCCTTATGGCAATGGCTAGGATTAAGAGGTTAAATGAGATGAGTGGATAAGATGGAAAGATAGTTTAACTTTTGGCTAGGTGTCTAGGTTTAATGAATCTAGGCAATGAGTTAGTTAGACATGTGAAGGGAACATTTATCACATGAGGACAAATTTAGATTATGATCCATGTGAAGAAGATGGAGGGTTAGGATTAAATGGACAAGGATAGAGGACAAATGGTAATTAATTAAATAAATAAAGTAGATCAAGATAGGATAAACAATTAGATAAATAGTAAATATTTGTTCAATTAAAGGATAATGACAGTGGATATTAGTTAAATAAAAGATAAATATTTATTTAATTAATGGATTAGGATAAAGGTGGGAAATGATGGGAATAATCAAATAAATAATAGATATTTATTTAATTAATGGCTAAGGATACGCTGAAATGGTGTATGAGTAAGGTCATATTTTAGGTGTCTACATTTTCCCCTCTTTGATATGATGCCACAAAGTGGCGTTGTATCAAAGAAGTTTAAAACATAGTGGATGAGAGAGGATAAGGATCAAGGGTGATGCCCCAATCAAAGGGAGAATGGAAAAGGATGAAGAAGATAAGATTAATGATTAGGTGATGGGATGCCCCCTCAAGAGGACATATGGGTTAGGAGAACACAAGTGTGATTTTTGAAATGGAAGGGAATGATGGGGGATTAGGATCAAGAAGCGGATGAATTGGAAGATGAAAGAGGATGAAGGGGATGAAAAGGAAAGGGAATTTGATAATGATGGATAGATTATGCTAGTATGTATTGAGCAATCCTAAAATTTGATACATCAAAGGAAAGTATTCACCAAGGTATGAAGAACCAGTGTGACAAAGTAACCTTTGCATGGACTTGACACTCAAACAATGACAAGCATGACATACAAGATAAAAATGATGCCCCATTATACACTAGTTGCGACACACCAATACATAGATAGATCAAGGTGGTCATAAGTAGGTGTTGTCATGGGTAAAATGATTAAAAGATAAATCAAAATAAAAGACTCACTGCAAACATGTCATGCGACCAACATATCTCTTGCCAAAGATCTGATGATGGTGATTTGATGCTTGTGATTAGGCTTGGATAATCACCCAAGCAAGGTTTTAATTTTCTTACTCAAACTTTTATAATCACTTAAGCAAGGCTTTGGTAAGATGAGGATGATGGATTAATTGATCGATCAGAAAAAAGACATGATGATTGATTAGGGCTCAACATCAAGGCTTATGATATGATTGCAATTAATGATTGATGCCTTGGATGCAATGATTGGATTGATTGAATGTCAAGTTTGAGGAAATCAAGATTTTGATTTTTGAGTTTTGATTTTTAGATGGGATGAAAGGATGATGATTTTGTATTACATTTGAGATGGGATGGATATGAGATGGTATAAGATGAGTTGATGTTTGATTTATTATGAATGAGGATAGGGGACTCCAAATGTATGAGAATTGAAGGCCAAAGCGAGAGGAAAATAAGGATATACAAGATCAATCCAAGATATAATGTGGATGTAGCTTCCACATCTGACACATGGGAAAGCATTGGGAAGGGTGGGTGATAATGATGGATGAAAGGATGACACTTGATCAAGGATCAAAGACAAGCCATGATATGTAAATTATGGATAGATATATGGATGATATGTTATTATGATATGGATAGGAATGATAGTGGACGGGATAATATCCTAGGAGATGGTGGATAAGAGACTAATACACAAGATGCATGTTTCTAGGTTTTCACTATGATACTTATCCAATGCACCACCGAAGTGGTTTTCAACTTTGGATGAAATATTTCTCTTTACTATTTTTTGATTTTTGATTTATTTTAATTTTTTGTATATAAAATGAGACTTGATGATGATGTAATCATGGTAGACGCTCTTTAATAGATGGATGACGAAGTGTGATAGATAGATGTGGATGGCATTATATGGATAATGGAGGATGCTTTATGCGGTAGATGGAGGGAGATAAGATATGATCACTAATGTGTGCACTGTGTGAGCCATCATGCTTCACACAAAAAGGAGTTTGGGTAGCCATTGGATTAAATCATGTAGAGGAGTCGCCATTAAAGGTTCATCAAGAGACATCGCCAAGGGGAATGAAGTGATATGATGGGTGTATGGATATGGATGGATTAGATAGAGTGTATGGATTGCATGAAGATGATAAGAGTGAAGACTTTGGATCAACAAGCTCATTTCTTGATATTTTATTTTGATAAATGCCCCCAGTTATTTGAGAGGAAGGGGCATGATAGGAGATCAATTTTTTATTTCTTTTATACATGATTTTTGTTTATTGATTTATCCAATAGCTTTCAATTTTGAGTTTGACTAATGAACACTTCTTGGCTTTTTCTTTGTTCTTTTGATTTTAGATCTCCTTTGGATAAAAGATTTTTGAATTTTAACTTTTGATTGATAACCTTATTCTTTTTGGATGACACTTTTTGATCCAAGTTTAGGAGATGGATGGAAGTGGATGGGTTGGATGAGTTGGATGAGATGGTAAGGATATATGATTCATGTAAGAGTTTGGCAATGCCTTCAATGCATTATTCATGATTATCCTTTTTGGTACTATTAATATCAAAGGAGGCTTGGAAATCCTTAACGAATTGGCAAGAAGGCGTAGTAGAGACAACATTAGGAGATGTATACCCTGACCTAGGATGTTCAATATGGAAGGATGGTAGCTTGGAAGATGGAGTGGAAGGGATAACATTTTGCATGCCCTCAATGGAATCATGATCAAAGAGCGGATAATCGTAGATACCATGATCAAACATAGGATTATCATGGACATCAAAAGATAAGGATGAAGTGGATGGTAGTGAGATAGGTTTAATGTGGAAGACTTGTAGCTCATATTCTCCAATATTGAGGTCTTTGATCTTAGCCTTGATCTTCGAGGGAGTGCGCGAGGTGGGTAGCGATGAAGGATCAATGTATGAAGATGAAGATGGTGATGTAGTGTTGGTAGGGAAATGTTATGAAAGGTCATGATTGCTTTGTAAGAATTTTCAATATTGGAATAGATTTGGATCTGCATGCACAGTCACTTCAACTCCATTTTGAGGGAACTTTATGCATTAATGGAATGTGGATGGGACAACTTGCATGCCATGGATCCATGGGTAGCCAAGGAGGATGTTATAGGGGAGATCAAGGTCTAAGATTTGGTAAGTTGTTTCAGTTATTGTGAGTCCAAATTGGATGGGTAGCTTGATAGAGCCTTTATATTCACGCTTAGCTTCATCATATGCTTTTATGGTAATCTTCTTTTGGGGATTGACAACAACATCAGAATATCCTATTTCTTTATTAGATAAATGGTTGCAAATATTAAGTCTTGATCCACCATCGAATATGACATGTTTGATTATGGTTTTATGGATGTGGGCTTGAATGTGAAGCGAATGATTATGAGATGGGTTTATGGAAGACATGTATTTAGTGAAGAAGGTGAGGGATTGTGGGGATGATTAGTTTCTTATCATGGCTTGAAATTGAACAAGATCAATGTCATTAGGGACATGGGTTTCATGGAGGGCTTTCTCAAGAAGGTCCTTATGGATGGGATATATTTTAAGTAGCTCAAGGATAGATATTTGTGCTGGTGTTTTGTTCAAAGTGGTCAAGGATACTATATCTTTTTTTAGGTTGAGAGGAGGATGAAGTTCCTTGGGTAGAAATTTGACCGCATCAGGTAGTAACAACATAGTTAGGCGCTTTATAGTTATGGTGCTTACTTGGGAAGGATGTTGTTCAATGTGGCCAATAATGAAATCAAATGACATATTGTTGTTATATGTATAATGCATTGCATTATATGATGCAAATTTTTTACCATCATTATGTTGAGGAAAAGGTTTCTTGTATATACCCAAGGTTGCCACCTCCTAGACTAGTTTAATGGCTTGGCGATATAATATTCAAACTTTGGTAATTTGTTTCACTCTTATAGAGTAACAAGATATTACTAGAATTATTCGTAATGAACCATTATGATTATCCTTAAGAACATCATATGAATATGCACACCCAATAATATTAATAATGTTTAAGTTCTTAACCCTTAAATTTCAATTTTCCTTCTAAGACCATCCCAATGCTCTTATATTAAGGAAGTATACTCCCCTAGGATTCTTAACCTACCATGGATAGTTGAAAGCAACAAATATTAATATTATAAGTTAAACTTCAAAATACCATTCTTACACAGGAGGCATCTATCTATAAACCCTTCAAGTAGAAAGAAATTTCTATTAATTTTCTATTGAAATATGAATACCCATGTTCGTATAATAGTTTAGTCATAGACCAGATAGTTAATTCATACTAAATCCCTAAACCTAACCTTAACAGTCATCAATAAGGTGTCAAGAGATACTACATAAGATTTATCTCATAACTCGGTCTCAACCACATTGTCAGATTCATAATAGTTGCCTTTTTCTTGGTATTTTATATTACAATTCGTTACGGTATAATAATAATAATTTCAATGTCAAATTTCACGTAGTTAGGACATTAATAGAATTCATGTAGTCATAATAAGCCTTAAACCATCAATCGTGGATTACTAAGAGTATCAACTTGCAACATTAAAATATGAATACAATATAGTTTTAGTTGCAATAATGAAGTCGTTATCACCTATATTGTTAGGTTATCATAAGTCTAAGCTCCTATTAATTGAATATTAAACAGGATGATGTTAATACAATGTTATGGGAACATAACATTGTAATAAGCATACATGAGTACACTCCCATTAACATTCATTACACTATAAATTATTTCTAGTATCATTACATACACCCCAAGGAAAACCCTCTAAGCTGATATCTCACTTATTCCAACTGAGTATTATATCCTAGGCTTCGTCGTAGCCATCAAATGGATAACCAAAACCAATAAAATATATAAGTAAGAACATGGCCATGAGATAGAGTTTCATTATAAGATAGATTTAGTTTAAGTTTCATGACTTATAACGCTAGTGCCGAAGAGGTCTAGAATGATGAGTATTTTCAAAGAGCATTACATTTGTTCATGTGATACTACTCAAAAGCATTCAACATATGTCCACTATATTATGTTTTCTAAAGTCCCATACCCTAATACCATGGATTTTTATTATCAAATTATTATGTTTTTATTTATGTATTTCCTATGGCTGGATGATCATGGCCATCTTTAGGGTGTCATGGTTGTTGAAAAGTTAGCAGCAGATTATTAAGTCAAACCCATTAATCCATTGCCATATTTAATTATGAATCCAATTGCAACACCATATGTACAGTGACTATAACATAATTGTAATTGTTTAATCTTATGTATCTATATTTAGTGCTTGATATTCACCAAAATACATTGCTTTGCCAAAGACTAAATATTGAAAGTGAGAATAAACATAACCATATTGATGATAGAGAATAGCAAAAAATATTTATTATATTTATAAAATTTATCGATGTACCTATTACTTGAAAACTCATAGAGCCTCTCACTGATGGAACGGAGAAAGAAAACCACCTATGTATAGCACAACATGGACAACTTTGCACTTCTTTTCTCTTTGTCATTCAAACCAGTCTTCTTCCTCCTTTCTCGCGCCAAACCTCCAATCCATCCCATCCAATTCTCAAATGCCCTCTTGTTCTCTTTTTTCATCGCAGGTAGGGAGGATATTGGCAATAGTTTTGGAATTGGGCTTTATGCCTACCAATTGTATTTGCTTGAAAATTTATAAGGTCTTTTCAATAGATTAGTTTTGTACATATCCTATGATCATGTGGTATTCTATCAAATCACTAAAGGGATTTTGTTGCCTACCCCCAATCAACATGCCTTCATGCTTCCACATAGTCATGCCATGATATCATTTCCCTCGTCCTTATCCTTCCAACTCTATTTGACACCCTCCTCTCACATACTTCCTCTATCAGCTAAGCCCCAAGATGTCTCTATGCCTTCCCTCTACCATTTTCTTCCTGTAACAGAGCTCTAACAACAACTTAATAGAGGGTTATGAGAATTTTTTCATCTATGCATCATCCTTCATTCACAGCTACAAATTTCTCTTCATTCTCTCCCTCATTCACACCTCTAAACAACTAAGCCATTTTCTCTACCTTCTAAACCAAACTTGAATGAGCAGGTAAGGGAGTTGTGATTCCTCCTTCACACACCCCTTTCTCTCTTTCTCTTTGAATTTTTTTAATCCAAATTTGCATGCATATCTACTAAGGAGGGGTTGCTAGGGTTTTATGGTTAACGAGCCTCATTTTCCCCACATGACTTGCCATTTTGGTGGACTAAAGAATGGAATACCATACCTGTATTAATGGCAAGTCCCCATTTTCTTCCTATGCCCTCTCCACGTAACTACGATTGTCTCTTCCTATATCCTTTTTCCTTCCATCACATTTATTTTCCATGCTAGTTGGACCTTTGATCTACCATTTTGTTTACTGAAGAGAGGGTTGACTGTAATGTCCCCCTTTTGGGATAACCCTAGATCTACCCTAATTTATCAATTTCAAGTGATCACCTTGGCTTTGAGGATGTTTATGGAGCAAGTAGGCCCCTACAAAACAGAGTTAGAGAATATTTACAAGATAATATTAATTAGAATGCATATAAGAAAATCAAAGAGAACATGGTTAGAGATACAACTACCTATTTAGAGATGCAAATATGTTAGTAGATATTTATAAATAAAGACAACATCATTTTATTGAATCTTCTTTAGATTTTCCTAATTCATTCATCCTTGCACATAATGGTCTGATAGGGTGCCCAAGAAACTCTCTACCCTAGGCCTAAGAGGAGTACACCCCTCTCAACCCCATGTGGCCCTTGCCATCCCAATGTGGTGGTGTGCCTAGTGAGGTGTGCTACCATTGTTCCTGTTGAGAAAATGTCTCAACCTTGAAATTGCATAAGGTATTGTTGATACATAAGGTACTATTCAATCGACGACGATTGGTGGGGGGGGGGGGTGTGGGGGGATCCCCCCCCATGAGAGGTCTGGAGGGATCATCCACCCGACTGGGGTCCGGAGGCAGTGTGCCCTGGTGGGGGCTTGGGGGCAATGCCCTTGAAAGGAAAACTTTATTTATATTTTATTATTGTAAATTTGGACCGTTCATCATTATGTCTCGTATTTGAAAGCTGATATTTTATTATCTTGACTTGCCCTAGAAGGAAACCCTATTTTATGAGGGTGTTGTATTACAACTATGTATTGCGATGTATTCTGAGAGTCTGATAGCGGTTGTGTTGCTTCTAAATCTCAAAATGGTGATACTCCTGTGAGAAGCTTGCTCTACAAGTATATTGTAACCTTTGTGATTGTTAAATAATATATTGGGCAGATTTTGGAGTGTGGAATTTTTCTTGTGAAAGGGTTTTCTCCATGTAAATCATTGGGTTGTGGTAATCATGATATTTGTGTTTATTTTTGTTTAAGTTTTTGTAATTGTTAAAAATCTATACATTTTTTGTATTATTCTCCTCTCAAGATTAGTGTAGGAAGTTGTTCTGCTACCTTAGCTTCCTTACAAGTGGTATCAGAGCTTGATCACCTTTGGTTTTAGTTGTGGGTTGTGGGGTTTTTTGAAATAATCTAGTTTTGAGTGGGAACTTGTGCAAAAGACACTTTGTGATCTTGTTGCATGAATTTTCAGATGGCAAGCTCATCAGGGAGAATATAGGTGGATCTAAATTTTTTAAAAATAATTTTGAAATTTGGAAGTTGAAGATGGAGGATCTGTTGATAGATCGAGATCTGTGAGATGTTGTTGATGAGAATGTTTCAAGGCCTACATATCCTACTCAAGCTACTCAATATGATGTTATGGATCGTAAAGCCAAGGTTCTAATCAGATTGTGCTTGGAAGACTCCATTTTAATCAATGTCCATGAAGAGACCTCTGCATAGAAATTATGGAAGAAGCTTGTTGATTTGTATCAAGCCAAATCTTTAGTGAACAAGATTTTCTTGAGGAAGAAATTTTATTCCTTGAGAATGGAAGAGGGTGGATGAATTACAGACCACCTGGAAGCATTCAATATGTTGGTGGCTTAGTTGGCATCAGTTGGTGTCAAAATGGATGAGGAAGATAAATGTAAGATCATGCTTTGTTCCTTGCCTGATTCGTGGGATTATCTTGTTATGGCTATTGGGAGTACTTCTATTATATTGAAGATTGAAGATGTGGTGGGTTCCTTGCTTTCTGAAGAGATGAAGATGAAGGTATCCATCAGTGCCAAGGAGGCCCTAAATTTTTTTGGAAGACTTAAGGAAAAATGAAAGAAGAACGAGAAGTGTGACAAATCCAAGTCAAAGGGGAGATCTAAGTCTCCTAGAAAGTCCAAAGTTATTTGTTGGAACTACGGTAAGCCTAGACATGTTTGTAAGGATTGCAAAGAAGAAAATAAGAAGAAATAGAAGAAATTTGATTCCGATTCTAAGTCCAAGAAAGAAGATGATGACACATTCATTGCACCTATGACAACTTGTGCAGGTGGTGATGCATGGTTAATTGACTCAAGTGCATCTTTCCATATGAATTTTAATAGAGATTGATTTTCCAAATATGAAGAATTTGATGGAGGTAAGGTGTACTTGGGTGATGATTATCATTTAGACATTGTTGCTCGTGGTAAAGTTAAAATCAGGTTTCTTGATGGTAGAATAAGAAGGATTAATGATGTGTTGCATATCCTTAGTTTAGCACGAAATTTGTTATCTATGAGAAAACTAATAGATGCAGGTGTGCAGGTAGTATTTTCTGATGCAAGATACAAGATGGTCAGAGGTGCTATGGTGATTGTATAAGCTTGATGCATGCACTATTTTTTTAATAACTTACTTATGTGAAAAGCAAGTATGTGGAAGAAGTGAGGGTTTCACCTTCAACAGATGGTCATGGCTTTTGGGTACCCAAGGGTGCTCTTTCTTCTAAAACAAATTTACATGTAGAGACAACTATGTTATGGCACCAAAGACTTGGCCACATTGGAGAAAAGGGTCTAGGGACCTTGAAAAATAAAAACCTTGTTGAAGGTTTGTCTGATTGTACTCTTGAATTTGATTTGTGTGAGCATTACATTTATTGAAAACAAAACCATGTTTAATACTCAAATTCTCATAAATTTTGTGGTGTATTGAATCTTATTCATTCTGATGTGTTTGGTCCTATAGATGTTCCTTCAATTAGTAAATCACATATTATGTTTCATTTATTGATGATTATAGTAGGACATGGGTATACTTTTTAAAGAGTAAATTTGAAGTTTTCAGTCGATTTAAAGAATTTAAAACAATGGTTGAGTTGCAGACTGGAAATAAAATAAAATGTTTGAGGACTGATAATGGCAGTGAATTTTTCTCTAATGATTTTGATAGATTCTATAAAGAGCATGGTATTCACAGACCAAAGAAAACTATGTATTCTCCACAACAGAATGGAGTTGCAGAAAGAATGAATAAGACACTGATGGAGAAGGCTAGGAGTATGTTGAGTGGTGCTAGTCTAGAACAAAATTTTTGGGCTGACGTTGTTGCCATTTCTTGTTACTTGATTAACATGTCTCCTACATCAACTCTTGTTGATAAGACACCTATAGAGGCATGGTCGAGCCACAAGCCTTCATTAAGACATCTTAGAGTTTTTGGTTGCGAGGCATATGGACATGTGACAAAGGATAAGTGAACAAAGTTGGGAACAAGGCCTTGTGAAATGTATCTTCATCAAATACAATTAAGTTCTGAAAGGATACAAGCTTTGAGATCTTGTTACACATAAGGTAATACATAGTAGAAGTGTTATTTTTAGAGAAACTAAGCCTTCTTTTGTTACATTGAAGCCATAATAAAGTAAATAGGAAGATGTGATTCAATTTCCTTCTACACCTGAGAAATTTAAATCAAGGCCCATGGATAGACAAGAAGTTGAGGAGATCTCATCCAACTCCGAATCTTCAGAAGAGGAGGAAGAACCTCCAACTCAGCGTATTTGTAGGTCTACAAGGCATAGACAACCACCAGAAAAGGTATTCACCTAATGATTGGAGATGTATTTTTTCTTTGAATACTAACATGGATGAATCCAAATCAATAGAAGAGGCATTAGGTATGAATGATGTAGAATCTTGAAATTTTTCTATGGATGAAGAAATGGAAGCTTTGAAAAAGAATGATACATGAGATCTTGTACCATTTCTTGAAGGAAGAAAACCTATTGGTTGCAAATGGGTGTTCGAGAAAAAGATTGGTTCAAATGGAAGTATTGAGAAATACAAGGCAAGGTTGGTTGCAAAAGCTTACTCTCAAGTTGAGTGTGTTGATTATGGTGAGATTTTATCCTATTGCAAAAATGGCATCCATTAGATTTTTTCTTTTTATTGTTGTTACTTATGATTTAGAGGTTGAGAAAATGGATGTGAAAACTACTTTCCTTCATGGTGACTTGGAGGAGGATATTTATATGACACAGTCAGAGCACTACGTCGTGAAAGGTAAAAGTAAATTGGTTTGCAAATTAAAGAAATATTTGTATGGTTTAAAACAGATTCCTAGGATGTGGTACCAAAAATTTGATACATATGCATTGATTTTGGGATTTGAGCATTCTAAATTAGATCATTGTGTTTATTATAAAACTGATGGTGATCATTTATTATTTATTGCATTATATGTTGATGATACATTATTCATTGGTAAAGGGAAACGTATGATTTCAGAACTGAAATCTTAACTTGCTGCTAAGTTTTAAATGAAAGATCTTGGTCCAACTAAACACATTCTTGGAATGGAAATTAGAAGAGATAGACTGAACATAAATCTATGGATTGGCCAGAGTAAGTATGTCAATTCAATTTTACATAAGTTTGATATGCCGGATTGTAGACCATTGTGTGTTCCTGTTTTAGCTGGAACAAAGTTATCTATTCCAGATTGTCCACCATCCCCATCGGAGATGGAAGACATGAGCAAAGTGCCTTACCAGAGTGCAGTTAGAAGTTTGATGTATGTTATGGTTTGTAATAGACTTGGAGACATCTCCTAAGCATGTGAGTTCTTTCCAGATATATGTCTAATCCTGGTAGAGTTCATTGGGATGCAGTTAAAATTGTCGTTAGATATTTGTGCGGCACCTCTTATTATTCCTTATGTTATCACAGTAATATGTCTGAAGACGAGATTTCCCTTGATATTCATGGTTATGTGGATTCAGATTGGACAAGTGATGTTGATAGAAGATCCACCAATGCTTATGTGTTTACTTTATTTGGTGGTGCAATTAGTTGGATGAGTAAGCGACAAACTATGGTTGCTTTGTCTACTATTGAAGCAAAATATATGGTAGTTGCTCATGCTTGTAAAGAATCCATTTGGCTTAACAGATTGTGTTCAGATATTGGAATAAAACAAGGTGCAACGAAAATTTATTGTGATAGTCAAAGTATAATATGTCTAGCCAAAAACCCAACATTTCATGCCAGGACCAAACACATTGATGTACAATATCATTTTGTTAGAGATATGGTCGAAGATGGCAGGGTGAAGCTAGTTAAGGTAGAAACTTTGATGAATGTTATTGATTCTTTAACTAAGCCTGTGAGCACAAAGAAGTTTAGATGGTGTCCAAAGACCATGGGCCTTTCGGCCCCTAGTAATTAAGAGATGATGATGACACCCTTCCATTGTCCTTGCAAGGTGTTCGACAAGTGGGAGATTTGTTGAGAAAATATGTCTCAACCTTGCAATTACATAAGGTATTGTTGATACATAAGGTATTGTTCAATTGACATTGATGGGAGGGGTGTGGGGGGATCCCCCCACGAGGGGTCTGGGGGGATCATCCCCCTAGTTGGGGTCTAGGGGCAGTGCGCCTTAGTGGGGGCTCAGTGGTAGCACCCCCGAAAGGAAAATTTTATTTATATTTTATTATTGTAAATCTAGACCGTTCGTTATTATGTCTCAAATCTGATGGACGATATTTTATTAGCTTGGCTTGCCCTAGAAGGCAACCCTATTTTATGAGGATGTTGTATTATGATTGTGTATTGCGATGTATTCTTAGAGTCTAATAGCAGTTGTGTTGCCTCTGAATCTTTGAGTGGTGATACTCTTGTGAGAAGCTTGCTCTGCCAGTATATTGTAATATTTGTGATTGCTGAATAATATATTGGGCGGTTTTTGGAGTGTGGGGTTTTTCTCTCGAAAGGGTTTTCCCCATGTAAATAATCATGTTGTGGTATGCATGATATTTGTGTTTGTTTCTTTTAAGTTTTTGTAACTATTAAAGATCTATAAAAGTTTTGCATTATTCTCCTCTCAAGATTAGTGTATAAAGTTGTTTCGCTACCTTAGCTTCCTTACAGTTCCCATGTACCAGAACCATTATTGCTTAATCATATTAAGAGGTTGAGGGTGCAACTACAATAGGGTGTCCTAGATAGTCATTCCCTATAAGCCTAAGAGTAGTACACCCCTCTTGGCCCACATGTGGCAGGCCTCAACCATCCACCATTGGGTGGTGTACTTAGAGGATGACCCCAATGTTGTTTCCCCTCCTTGTAGGCCCTCAATTCCCTCAAAATGCTTCAAACAAGATAAATCTTGGTTTAGGTCCTTAATCATGTTAGATAATATTAGAAATATAATTCATATGATCAAAACATTATAAATGCCTTATCTATTTAAGCTATATATAACTACCAATATCCATAATGAATTGTGGAAGCTTTAATCATAATAGGACTTGCATGAGACATATGATAAATCCACTTGAAGCTATCCATCTAAGCCCAAGGGCATGAGCGTCCGACCAAGACAACCCACCCCTTGGCCCCAAGCAACAGGAACGTCTGAACCAAGACAATTCTAACCTCGAAGTCGCATACTTAGTGGATACATTTGTACTTGTTTTTCCTATCCATGTTGTCTTATCCATCCTCCTTATGATTGCAATTCCTTGAATCCATCCTAACAATCAATCATAGTTTGGCTTGGTAGGGAAACCTTGAAAGGGATGCTTGTAAACTACTCAACCCATCTAAGCCCAAGACCACGAGTGTTCGACCAAGACAACCCACCCCTTGGCCCCAAGCAGCAGGAATGTCCGACCAAGACAATTCCACCCTTGGAGTGGCATGCTTAGCATGAGAGGCCCGTAAACAACATCCTCCTAACTTGCTCCCTTCAACCTTACATTTGATTGATCATAAATATATATACAATCCATTCATTTACATAAAAAAATCATAATTACTTATAAGGCTCAATAATTGATGCAAGTATCATTATTAGACAATCGCAAATTTTATATATATATTTATTTATTTATATATTATATAAACATATATATACATCAATAATTCTCATTGTCAATTTACAATAATTTCATATATATATATATATACAAGTATAATATTAATTTATTATATTTGAATTCTTAATTCATTTACTAAGTTGATTATTTAAATACAATAACACTTACCTATTCCCTAAAAATATTTATCCGTTAATTATTTGAATCTCTGCTATCTATCCTTTTATTCCTTCCCAGATTTCAGATATAATAAGATATTGATTCTCTCACTGATTTTAATACAAAAATTATTAATCACCTTATTATTATCTGCAACCTTTCTCTCTATATTTTCTAGCCTCGATTGTTTATATCTTTATACCCTTCGTGTTGATTGGAGGATAATGTATCTTAAGGAAGAGGCGTTGCCTTCATAATGACTTATTTATTTTTTCTACTTTTTCTTTGTCTAATCTCTACTTGACATGACTCTTCATCCCAAGCGATGTCTCTCTTGATAATTACTAATTGTTATCTTGATCACTAGCCTCTAATTTCTTTTTCTTTAGAGATCGTTGCAGTCTTAGTATTAGTTAAAGCACCTCCTTAGAATCGATGCCTTTAGATTCTTATTTAGGAATTGCTAGGATTCTTTATTTTTTGTTAGTGTATCTTATTTAAATATTTCTCATTTGATATGTTTTTATTAATATTATTTTATATTGTTTTCTTGTGAGCATTATTTTTATTAATATGATATTTACAATTGATAATATTAACTATTCCATTTATTATGATAATTATATTATAATTATATTTTTGTGAATATTATGATAATTGTATTTATTATTGGATCGTCAGGAAGATCCAATTTCTCCCTTCCTCTTCATCATTATCGCAGAAGTAATGAGAAGATCAATAAAATTGAAAAGAGAAAATAATTTATGGAAAGGAATAACTATGGCACATGGAATAAATCCTATAACGCACACACAGTTCGCAGACGATACAGTTCTATTTGGAGAGGCCAACATGAAAGAAGCTGAGATAATCAAAGAAGCTTTAGAAGAATATATGGCATGCTCAGGGCAACTAGTGAATAAGGAAAAATCATCAATCTTGTTCTTCAACACTAAAAAAATTGTGCAAAAAAGAATAGCAAAGCACATGGGGTTCTCAATTGCAGTCAAACTAGCCAAGTACCTCGGAGCACCACTATTCTCTAGGGCATGCAGGTCACAGCACTGGATGGAGGTATTGGAAAAGTGCAAACAAAAAACAACAGCGTGGAAGAACAAATGGCTAACATTGGCAGGCTGAATTATAATGATTAAAACGGTTCTCTCAGTAGTTCCTATATATGTAATGTCCTACTTCAGAATAACCAACAAAGTTGAAGTCAACCTAGAAAGCTTTCTAAAGAAATTCCTATGGGAAGGGGCAAATGAAGAGAATAAAATCCCGTTGGTACATTGGGATAAGGCGTGCCTACCTAAAAAAGATAGTGGTGCAGGCCTAAGAAGAATGAAGGAACAAAATTTGGCATTAGGGGCTAAGCTTACATGGAAGATGTATACAGATCCAGGCCACTTATGATGCAAAATATTTCAAGCAAATTATCTGGATAATGCAGATCCAAAGAGAATATTAACAATAGAGGTAGTTAATGGGGGGTCTGCAATATGGAAATTCCCATGGGAAAGTAGGAAGCTAATAACAAATCATCTTACATGGAAGGTGAATAATGGAAAACTAGCAAATTTTTGGGTAGACTCTTGGAACGGTTACAAGCCACTAAGAGACATAGAGGGGCTGAAAGAATACATGGAACCAATTGTAAACATTATGGGTAATTCAGTCAAAAACTACATTAAGCCAAAAAGTCTCAAATGTGGAAATCAACATGAATGGATAGATGTGGAAAGACTGTCGATCCCGACAGAAGCCAAGACAAGATTGCAACAAGAGTTAGATAACAGAAAGATCATATTGACAGACATGGAAGATGATATCATCTGGTGTGGAGCTAAATCAGGGGAATATTCAGTTAAGCTAGGATATCTTATCCAAGTAGACAAAAGAGCAAACTCAGACTGACCGTCCAAACTATGCTGGCACTCAACTATTTTACCTAAAGCCGGAGCCTTTCTTTGGTCGGCTCTACACAAAGGCATTTTAACTATGGAAAAATTGAATGCTATTGGGTTTCACAGCCCAAGCAGATGCATCATGTGCTACAATAGCCATGAAACAGTTAACCATTTGCTATTGGAATGTCCATTTGCAACCAAGTGCTGGTACTAGATACAAAATGTCACTAGTTGGTATGGTGCAAGCCAAGAGGACTTCAAAGAATGGATTAGCAGCTGGCCAAAAGGTTGAAAAAACACATTATGGGCGGATTTGTGGGTATCTGTTCCATCCATGATAGTATGGCACATCTGGAAAGAGAGAAATTGAAGAATTTTTCAAGGAAAAATAATGGATGTAAACAAAGTAATACATAAAATAGAGGAAGGGATATGCGAAATACTTAATGCAAAAAAATAAATAAAGTTAGGTATTAAGTTTACAAAGTGGGATGAGGATTTGCAAAAGAAATGGTCAAACCTAAAAAGAGAAAAAGGAGACTTCAAAGACAAGACAAAGAATAGAAGGCAGGCAAAGTGGAAATGTCCAAATCAAGGCAGATTCAAATTAAATTTTGATGGCTCCGCAAAAGGTAACCCTGGGCCACCAGGAGCAGGGATCATAGTAAGGGACTATCATGGCAAGCTAATATGGGCAATATCCAAGAAAATTGGATCAACAACCAATAACAAAGTAGAAATGGAGGCCTTAGCATTAGGCCTGTGGATGTGTTTGGATAAAGACATCAAGGAAGTGGATATCGAAGGGGACTCACTATTATCCATACAAATGATACTAAAGAAAGACACCCCAAACTGGAAGCTAAGAAGCTAGGTTAATAGAATTTGGGAGCTATTAGAAAGGTTATACAATATCCCATGTATACAGAGAAGCAAATAGGTTAGCAAATGCACTAGCAAATTCAAGTGTAAATCAAGAAGAAGAGTGCAAAATTGAAGCTGATCCAAAGCGATGGGTCAGACTTGGAGAAATCTTGGAAAGTGAAAAGCACGAAATGGGCCCACAGGCAGGAGGAAACTCAGAAGGGAATCAAAAAGCAATGATAAATCTACAGACATAGCACTCTGGGGGGATAACATCAGGGACCCAAGGAAAAACCTGATGAATATTGGAAGCACGTACCCTCGTACCATCACGACAGAGTGTGGTGCTTTCATGTTGATGTCTATCCCCCAAGAGTGATAGAGTGTGTGGCACAAAAGAGTTTGAAGGTCCCACCATCAACCAAAATTGGAGACACATTTGGCGGTATTCATGGATAGATATTAGAAATACACTCAGACAGATGCCTTCGTGCTGATGATTATCCGTTGCTAAACAAAATTGGAGTCACATCTGGCGACATCCGTGGATAGATAGTGGTCGGAAATACATTCAAACAAGTAGAGGTTGGAAATACATCCAGACAAAGGAAAGCAATAATTCATTCAGACAGAAGACAGCCACAAATCACAAGCTGTCACATGCTGAATACAAGATTTTCATTTTTTAACTTTTAAATAAAAGGGAGCTAGAGCTACCCCCTAATGGTAGCACTCACCTATTAAAAATAAAATAAAAATTGCTTAGAGATATAAACCTTACTTATTTCTTTTTATTATATTGTATATTCTACCACATGGGTCCTCCATGAAAATAGACAATCATATGTAACATCTAAGATCATTACTTGACATTTAACAATTACAGAATCAAACACAATTATCTTCCTATTTACATTCCTAAAATAACATAAATTAATTGTTCTATATTTTAATATCAAACTCTATTTAATCAATTAATTTAAAATATATTATTAAATTAACGTAAAGTACATATATTCTAAAGGGTAAAGACACAAAAGAGATGTAAACTGCTGTCAATTTTAAAAAATCCATACAACAGTGAAAGCTATTTTTTTAATTGAATAAAGAAGATCACGAAGGCTTTTCAACGGGAAATAGCCAAATTAGTCACACTCCTCACTACTTCCGCTTCCGCTTTCGCTTTCGCTTTACAACGTCGTATGCCGCCAAATTTGGTAGCATACTTTGTCCATATAATTGGTCAACAATCCTTTGCAATACAGTTAATGCTTTCCCTTCTTTCCCCTTATTCACCGTCGCCTTAAACCCTTCATGTATTGTGGCGCGCTTTAGGCTACCATGGCTCTCATGCGGGCTTAGTAAAACTGTAATCATCCACTCGCCTTCAGCCGGCAAGAAATGCAAATGGGTAACTGCAGATTCAATTTCTATGCAAGCACGATTAGACGTTACAAGCAAAGCATATATAGTAATTGCAGTGGATGAGCTTCTCATCTCCAGCATATACTCTCCCCTCTTTATCTCTGCAACTGCTCGGGCACCGATCACCTCAGAAAACAAATTTACATTTAATCTGGATGATGCTCTCTCCACTGCCTTCCCTCTCAAAATGATATGCTCTGACGGCAGCCGCTGAAACATTTAAAATATCAGAAAGTGGCTAAAGCATTAAATAACTGGTAGATATATTAGAAACGCAAAACACATAAATTTTAAAACACCCTGCTTAAAAATAGTAAATATTATTTTTCCTCTCCAACCTAAAAGAATCAATCACCGATTTCACTTTTTCACAATAAATAGTGTTTCTTTCCCCTCAAAATTTCATGTCTTCCTGTTGAGAATAGGTTACTAGTACCTTCAGACCATGAATGCAATTCAATACACTTGCATCTCCACTGTCACGCGCTCCAATTTCCAGACTTTTCAATCCTTGCAACTCTTCCACACCTTGTACACTCTGCAGCTGATTACATTCAACAATCGTGATTCGCTCCAGGTGAGGTAGATATGCAAGGTTTGGCAATGATCTCAACCTTTCACAATCCATCGTGTATAACACTCGAAGCCCTGTTACAGAAGATAACCCTGACATTGTTTCCAATTTGGGACAATGTTTCATTATAAGACTATTCAGTCTCTCTAGCTGCTGTAAGTCCATTTCATTTAGATTCCACATCGCTAAAACTTCCAACAATTGAAGTCTGGGACAAATCTTTCCACTAATCAGCAACATTGTTATATTATCTAATCTGCGAAATTTTATGGTTTCAAGGCTTTTCATGCGGCTGCTTGTAGAAGCCTCAAAATTAGTTGAATCTCTATCCTTGCTCAGATTCAAACTCCCACTGAAGGAGACGCCGCCCTCCGACAATTGCAATGATCTAAGATTACTAAGTTGCTTAACTGTTTGTATGAATGATGTTATATCAGTCTTCTCCAAGGATCTAATTATACGCAATTCTTCCAACTGATTGAACTTTCCTATTAAATCTGGAAGATTTTGCAACGAGGGCGAACAAAAAATATTCAAGATTCTTAAGCGGAAATTGGCCTGGCATTCACAATTAATCTCAAAAAATGAATCAGTTCTCAGTATTAAACAATCTTCAACAAACTAGTATTCTGAAATGTATGCTCTGCCAGGAAGGGAAACTTAATTGCCAGCAAAGAAAAACAAATTACCTGGGTATTGGTCTGCATCTGTTGCTGAAAAGTGCTCCACAGTTCTTCCACGTTGGAAACAGATAAACAGTGTAAATTTTGTACAGGAATCCATGATGGAATGCTTTTCAATTTGCCAATACGAAGCCATAGAAGTTCAGTCTCAGCAGAGTCATTTGAACTACCTACAAAATAAGAAATATTCGTTTTGAGGAACGAGTCCTCGAACGAATGAAGGCATCTGCCCTTTGTTTCTGCTAGGATTTGTTTAAATCCCTTTGCTTCCTACATAAAAAAGGATCAAGGATAAATATGTGGTTGGCTGGAAAAGATAATATAAAAAGAAATAAATTGAAATGATTTTTTCAAAAGTTTTTTATAATTTTAATTTAAAAAATGTAAAGAAGCAGCACACCATAGATCTAAGAATTTCTGGTCTCCACAGCCGAGGAGGACCCAAGTTATCTGCCATTTGTCTTCCCAGATCGCGGAGGTGATCGTGCATTCGAAAATGTGGTTGCTTGACAGTCACTTCAACTAGACACTTATCTTGCAGGATTCGAACTGCATGTTCAGCGCTCCAATTGGACCCTTTCCAGATACATGTAGCTATCCTTTTAATATACTGTATTTCTTTCTTATCGAATAAACAAGCAATATCAATAAATACATGTTTCTCCTGACTGTCCAGACCATCAAAGCTGATTTTAAGCCTTTGCATTATGTCCTTAGGCTGGATATTCTTAACCTTTTCCAATTGTAACTCCCAATAATACTCATCCCTACCATAAACATGGGCGCCCAAAACTTTGAGTGAGAGGGGCAAACCTCCACAAAATTTTAGGAAGTTTTCAACCAATTTCTTATATGCAAGGGGTGAGTCCGGTCCGCGGAAAGCATGGCTACAGAAGAGCTCTTTAGCATGATCTTTGATCATTTCCTTCATCCTATAACGGATATTGATATCTGCTCCCGTTAACACACTTTGGTCACGGGTTGTAATAATTACTAGGCTACCAGAACTTGGCATAGCTTCAGGTAACAGGGCATCCAACTGGTCTGGATGATCGATATCATCTAGGACTATAAGGAAATGCAAATGCCTTGCTCTTCCCAGACGATGCTTCAGCTGTCCTATGCCTTCATCCACATTCCTAAATACTCGATTTTCATTGAAGAGATCTTTGAAGAGCTGGCTTTGCAAGGAATTCAAATTAAGACTGGCATGTGCTTCTCTCACATCAGAGAGAAAACAAGATGCATCGTAGCATGAACGCTTCCTGTTAAACAATTCTTTTGCCAGGGTAGTCTTTCCAGACCCCCCCACTCCAAAGATCCCTACCATCGTGACCTTGTCCCTCACTATCTTTGAACAGGAGCTTTCAAAATCTTGGATTAGTTCAGCAAGTCCAACTGGATATTTCGCAACATGTAACGGTATTCTCTTTTCCATTTCTTGCAGCACACGGGATACAATCTTCTCACACAAATTGCTGGAAGCCAAACCGAGAATCTCTTTAGAAAGTCATTCGACTAGGGTAAAAATGAAGGTAATGTACTGGAGTAAAACGGAAAACATGATGAATCACGATCAATACAAAGCAAATAGCGGTAAGCTTACTCTTTATGCTCGCTAAGTTCATAACCAGATATGTCTGCAGCAAATTCGAGGGCGTTTTTCCATTCATCCAGCTTGTCGAGGTATCTTTCTTTTCTTCGATAATCAGAAAATGCCGCTGCATACACTCCTTTCTCCGTGTGACGAAGCTCCCAAGGTTTCACTTCGTAGAACACAGGAATGAACAGGGCGTCAGTTTGATCTAACATGAGAACAAGCTCATCTAAACACCATTTTGACTCTGCGTATCTTTTGGAAAATATGGCAATTTGCACAACAGATGAGCATATGCCATTGCTAATGGCGAAAGGAATAGAATCTCCCCCTTCTATCTCTTCACGGTCTAGAAATGCCCGGCACCCTCTTTCCTGAAGAAGATTATAAAGCTGTTTAGCCAGAGTATCTTTTACATCAGGGCCTCGGTGGCTGATGAACGCATCATATATATTTTTAGATCTTTCCCTTACCCTTTGATATTCTACAATTTCTTGGGGCGAGGAGGAAGAAGCCATGAATGAAAAGACCAGAATTGCAAAATATCTGAAACTTTTTTAAAGCAGAGTGGTAAGGATTTAATGAAAGGAAGACAACAATAGCCATGTATTTTGTTGGGAAGATATTTAGGCGAGTAGTAGAAAAAGTAAGTAAAACACGGAAAATGTTTAACAGCTGTCCCCACAAACAAGAATCTTGTGCCCCTCTATATTTCTTTCCATGTGAGAAGTGACACGTGTATCACGGCAGCATCTTCGCATTTAATAAATGAAGACTTTCCTGCCATCTCCGATAATTCACACTTTAAAGAATAAAGGTCTAAGAATGATCTTAACATATTTTAAGCTTCGTTTGATGTTGTTTTTTTTATTATAAATATTAATTAAGAAAACAATCTTTTTGTAAAGTTTTGTTTCTTCAAATAGTTTATTTAGATTTTCCACTTTCAAATTAATTGTATATTAAATAAAAATATTTTTATATGCTGCACCCTATGATGAAGTGTCATTTAGTTTCAACCACTCCTTTGTTACATAAAATGGATGTTCTTTATCTTGAAGCTTTATGGAGGATTGTTCATCTATCCTTTTCCTAAGATGATGAGTATTGGCCTTCAATTGAAAAACTAAAAATTTAGTATTTTTATGAATTGCAACCTTCATAAAGTCTTTTTCAACATGCTCCACATGGGGTTGAATTCTTTGACATAATGCATTTTTTTTAAACCAACATGTTTTGTCCACATATTGAGTATGTTTCAATAGTTGTGATAGTAGTTGTTTATATACTGCCCAATATTTTACGCCGAAGGCGTATCTAATTTGAAATTGTCGAAGATAAATTCTATAGCCTACAGTGTAAGAGTGATCGAGAGATGACTACTTTGATCACACCCGTTCACGTCTTTGTCTCCAAGGCATTAATGTTGTATGTGCTATGTCTAATTTTCACTCGTCGAAACCTTCTTTCCAAGCTGCAGCTCGCCAAATTGGAGAAGTAAAAAGTCAATACTAGCAAGTGTTTGGAGGAACCGCTACCAATAGAGGTAGGGAAAGCAACGAACAAACCATGAATAGCAGGCGAAAAAAGGACGAAAATTTATGAACTTGTGAGATTCGTTTAATCGTCTTCAAATTCCATAGATCTTGTGAGTTATTTCTTGTGAGTTATTTCTCATCTACTCAGCACCCTCGCGTTGATTTGTTTCCTTCATTTTTTATCATTGTTTATTTAATCTATTCAATCTACCGCCTTCATGCATCTAATCTCGGTACATTGATTGCACGCTGATATTTCTTTGTTGATATTTTCCTATTGTTACAGAAATACTGAAGGATGAGTTCGTAAACCTGTCCACTCAATCACCTCAGCAATGAGAGCGTCTAATCTCAATCCTTTCAGAGGATGGTTGTATTTATTTTGCATAGCTGTCGACACTTAAATATTTCTTCGACCGCCCCTTCATCGCCGCCTCCAATGTGCATAAATAAGCTGGGTGTTAATGGATTAGTCCAACAACAACCTTGGACGTTTGCATCAGTTGAGAGCTCCTGCATCCATACTACTATTTTACTAACAGGTAAGATTTGTGGTTATATAACAGTTTATAATTACAAATGCTTTAGGGAGTCAATGTGAAGAGATGTAGCTGTTGTCCATCAATTAGTTGCTGCATGATATAAATGAACACATTATTATAATCTGAGTAATACATGCAATAATATATTTGTTCTATGTCTGCCAAAGTTCTGCTTTCCTCTGTTTCATTCTCAGATTTCTTCTATCTATGCTGTTATATTTTGTGAAAAATTTAAGGCTATTTTGCTCGCTTGATAGTAGGTTCTGCATCAACACACAATCTAGATAAATATATTTTGCACTTATATCCGTTACTGCTGGAAGTGCATATGCAAAGGTGATCGCTGATTGTGGTCTGAGGCCTTATGAGATAAGCCTCTTGGGCCTAATAATCCACCCAGGTTTAAGAATAACAATCTGTACAGAAGAGATGTAGATACCCCAATAGATAACCGCCCTTTCCGCATATTATGAAATCAAGCATACCAAACGTTAATTCTGAATCTGCTACTCTACTTTTCTCCTATTCAGGAAATGTACTGAGCTGTAACTAACTTGGACGGTATACACATGGCCTCTAGAGCCTCATCGCGCCATGCATCATGGAGATTAGGTGAAAAAACAAACTTAAATACATTACTCTTCCAGCAAAATTTAGCTACCACTTAATATCTTCCTGCTTCTCAAACTTCCTCTTTACTATTTATTTTTCCAAGGAAAACATTCAAGGTGAAAAGTCAAAAAATATCATTTTGTAATCAATACTCTATTAACAAAAACATAAGGAAAGGCCCAGACAAAAATGTATTAGGAAAGAGATGCTCCCAAAATCCCTTCTTCCTAGCCTGACTCTCACTTGTTGTGGCCACAAAACACAAATTCTCAATTCAAATTACTGAAGGAGTTTTCAATTCTCAGTCCTTCACTTAAAGGCAAAGATAACAAAATTTGGCCAAGCAGCATCATAATTTCAACAGGAGGGCATGGGAAATTTTCTCAAAGTTTCAAATTTCCTCATTCTTCAACTAGAAAAAACTCCGAGCTATCAAACCTCATTTTCTGCAAAAGCTCAGCTCTCAAGCCAACAAAATTCAGACTGCAACTGAGGAATCTTCTCAGTTGGAAGTTAATAAGTCACTTACCACTTTCTTGCTGAAGCTGAAATGGGAGCCTAATGTGTCCATTAAAAGTTTGAATGGCATGCAATTCCAACCACCTGATAGATTCTCATCAAAGCAGAGTAAAACAGGAGCAGAGAGCAAAGTTCTATTTACCAGATGTGTTCCCAAAGTCTTAAATACTATTCAAGTTAGGACGTAAGTCCTAACTTAGGCACCAAACTTACACTTAAACACGGTACTCATTTCCTTTCTGAAGGTAACTTAACTTGGTGTGTGGTTTGGCCATCCAAAAAACAACCCTTATCTTTTTTGTGCTCAAATTACCTGAAGGTATGGGACACCAAACCCGAAAGTAGTTCATGAGATGCCAAAATCCCAGGTGATATTAACTCATCCCAGTGGGAAATCAAGAATCAAAAATAACATTTGTCAACAAATTTCTTGTGGATTATGAACTTAAAGATTAAATAATCACAAGAAAAATACTGCCAACTCAAAGTCCATTCTTATTTTGTTAATCAACTCTTCACACGATCACATTGCTGGTATATAAAAGAGTTCAGATTTTCTAATAATCAGAGTTGTGCCACAGTTATCTACCACCACTATAACATGAAAATCAAGTGTGCAACCCTTCCTTTGACAAAATCTGAGCTTGTACACCCACACCCAAGGCTTCTAGGCATCGGAGATCTTTACCACATGCAGGTATGGATAACAAAAGGGAACAAGACCCTTGGGACTACAACTGAATTCCTTCCACCAAAGAAGAAAGACTTACTCCAACAGCTGAAAATCCAATTTGTCATATAATGCCTTTTGCAAGTGTCTACTTAGAGAAACCAGCAAGCAGTCAAGACACAAAATCTCAAGCGGCCTTACATTGTCAGCTCATATAACCTAAGAACATTTTACAGAACCTCCTTATAACACTCGTTCAACTTCCCTTCCTTGATTGTCATCTCTTGAAATTAGGGGCAGACCAATGAGATGAATATCATCACAAATTGAACTTGTCTACATCTAAGAGCTTGACACCACAAAAAAATGGATAAAATGTACAGTGGATCATACACATTATTGGACAGATATCTTTCAAGTTCCGAAAAAGAATCATAAAGCAGTGAAATGCCAAATACCTGCTCAGCTATAGCTTCCAAGTCAGATCCCAACTTGCTCAAAGCCTCTGCATAGGCATCAGTCAGCTCTAAATTACCAATGGCATTCAACAATGCCCTGCCCTGATCAAAGACAAATGATAGTGATTTAGAGATACAAGTCCCAAACTTACCATAAAGCATAACATACACTATATACTTGCAAATGCTAATCTGCAGTCTTCCATAACACAGTGACTATTGCCAACATTATTGTGGCAGGAAATTTAAGCAAAAATGCCACTCATAATCTCATGGGCAATACATTAAACCTACAGTCCCCCGAGCAAAAGGCAAATGAAATTCCAGTAATATAATTAAATATACATGAGCAAGTTTGAAGCAAAAATAGGAATTAGAGGCAATCTAACTGTACCTGTAAGAACTCCATCGATAAATAATAAGTCTGCTTAGGATTACACCTCTCATAGTGCTTCTGTGTTTCATCCCACCCTTGAATCAGACTATCTCGTACACTTTCAGCAGTTGCAACATAAGCTTGTGGTAACTCAAATTTAAAAGGAGAGAAATGCGGTGTAAACTCTGCGTGGTACTTGATGTTTGATTCAATAGATGAAGAGTCAGCTGCCGTAGGAGTAGGAATAGGAGGAATTTCTGTGGATACACCATACACCATCCCATATTTCAGTTAAAATGATAATTGCAAGAAGTTCAACAAAACAACGTTTCCAAAATCTGGACAATATTACAGATTTATGTGCATATATTCCAAATTCCAGATGAAATAGGATTACCCTGCATGTATTCCAAATTCCAGAGAAAACAGATATATTCAAGCATTTTCTTTTTCAAGGAAAATGACACTGCAATTTGCACTTTCTATATTGAATTTACGTTCAGATTTATCTAACACTATTTTTTCATGCCACTTAATAAAGAAGCTTTTTTAAATGAATTTCAGTTTCAATACACGAAGCTTATAAATTTTCAGTTTAAATTGTTTGTTTCCTGCAAGATAGCTCTTGTAGTCTCTCATGTCCCGGGGACTAAAATGGATGCAAAATTTCACGAGTCACTAAATCACACTCATCCTATGAAATGAAGCATTTTTCTAAATGATTTTTTTACATGAAATTTATAATTTTTGTTTTCAATTTTGTGCAAGAAATCATTTCATCTTAGATCTTAGTCTATGGACTAAAATGAAGAAAAAGTTTTAGAGGAATTGCACCAAAACACACTAAGATTTGACATTTGCATATGTATTAAGCCAAACACTACACTGTCATGTTATTTAATGAAGAAATTTCAAACAAATGAAAATACATGAACCTATCATTTTCAATTAAATTGCTGCTAAGAGAGCACTCAAATCTTAGCCTCTCAATTTCCAAGGACAACAAACATGCAAAATTTGCATTAAAACCATACTAAATCACACTCAATTTTGAAATTTGCATATGCAAAACTACAATTTTGTGCTATTTAATGAGAATTATGAAAAGATTTTAGACAAAATTTCAATTTTGAAGTAAAAGGTTCGTATCTTGCAAGAAAGCACTCACCTTTGGCCTTTAAATGCACTCTATTTTTTCTACAAATCATTCTCACTCACTGTCGGACTTGATATTTTTTAGCTTCAAAAGCACGTGGATTATTCTCCGGTATGTATATGCAAAGCTTAATAGCACAAATTTGACCAAATTCAATGCCTCATCTTATAACCAGAAAATGGAAAACTAGATTGCCAAATCTTCATGCTATTTACTGAAATATTTTTTAAACAAATTTATGTGCATGAAAAAAGCAATATATCTTAAGTTTTTAAGTTTTTAACCTCTTAAAATTTAACATCAAGGAGGGGTAATTTTTTTATTAAACCAAAAACTACTTACAAAGCAAGGGCATTAAATAGCCCTATCAAGCTCCACCAAGTGATCCAACTGTTGAGACAAATTTGGGGGTAGTTGACCCCGATCCACCAAATTCCAATCTTGAATATGATCAGAAGCCCATTTAGCCAAACAATCAACAACACCATTCCATTCTCTAGGAATATGAGTGAAGGTAATATCCTCTAGAAAAGCACAAAGAGTAAGAATTTGTTCACCAATCAAAGCCAACTACCAGCTCACATCATCTAAATGTCGCTTATTCAGCAAGTTTACCACAACCTGAGAGTCAGACTCACATATGATCCTTCGCCATCCCAATTGACTGCCCCGCTCCACAACCAATAAAATGGCTTGAGCCTCCATTAAATTATTAGTATGAAAACCCTTATAAACAGAGAAGATAAATTGAATATCTCCAGAGCTATCCCGACCAACACCGCCAATGCCAACATGACCCAGATTACCACAAGAAGAGCCATTCGAGTTGATTTTTAGGAGTCCATGAGGAGGAGGGGTCCATCTTCCCTCCCTATTCACCTTCGGGGTAAGATGTCTACATATGTTGCGCATGAGCTGCCGTTGCAGAGGAGGAAGATGAAGACGATTACAACAACCAACATTAGGAGGGTCCACCAACACAGTCATATCACACTTAGCCACAATAGTTTCCCCTAAAGAATGTAGAATTTTCCACCATAGGTGAGGGGCCATCAACAACGAATCCTGAAAAATCCGCTTATTCCTCTCCAACCACAGGTTCCAGATAATAAAGGATGGCCCAAGAGCCCAAACAGCCTAAAGAAAGGAGGTAGAAACAGGGGCCCTGCCCCACCATTCCCCAAACTCCACCAACCACAACAACTATATTAGATAAATTATTTCGTTGCACTATAGTAAATAACACTTGATTTGACAATTTTAGCTTGAAACCCATAAGGCTTCTTCCTTGCTCTGCATTTCAAAGATAAATTAGGCAAATTTTATTGATTTTATCATTATGACTCTTTTCAAAAACAACTTTTCACAAATTTCAATATATGATGTTTTCAATTTTGCATATAGATTATTGTATTAGCAAAGCACTTATTGTTAGCCAAAAGAGTCAAAGCATCGAAATGTATTAAAAAGTTTGCATGTATGACATTAAGTCACGTTTTGATTTGAGACTTCTAGCTTGAAAGCCACATGGCTTCTTCTTTTCTCTGCACTTCAAAGCTAAATGGTACAAAAAATTAACTGATTTGATGGCTCATTTTCAAATAAGAAACTAGAAATCAAATTATAAATTTAATGCTACACTGTCATGCTATTTAATTAAATATCTTGAAATGAAGTTTTACACATGAAGTTTACAAGTTTTGGTGTAAATTGTTGGTATCCTGCAATAACACATTTTATCTTATGACTATTGAATCGTAGAGACTAAAATGCATGCAAATTTTGTATTAAGCACACTAAATAGCACTCAAACTTGAGAATTTTAGCATGGAAGTCAAATGTTTGCTTCCTTGCTCTGCATTCAAAGCCAAGTAGAAATTTAAATGATTTGAAGGTTAATTTTTAAATCAAAAATTATTTTGGTAAAATTGTTGAAATGGACATGTCCACGAGGCACTTAATTATAATATGTGCAATGACCCATACTACAAGGATGTCCAAATAGATGAGCTTGCATTATCAACTTTGCCAGAGTCTTCTACTGACGTCTCAAACCTTATTTATGCAACATCTTTAAATCCTACTACCACAAATACAAGCTTCGAGGAAACAAGCGACAAAGAATACGACCCGAATGAATAAAGCTTGTTGCCAGCTACATCCTTTGTGTCAAATCTCCTACATGCACGTACATATGTCGAAGAAGTGTGCTCTTTGCTACAACTAGTTGTTAGACGACCAACACCAATCATTGCATGGCCACCCATTTCTCCATCTCCTATAAATGAATACACCACTGAAGGATTATTTGCTATGGCATTCCCCACTTTGTTCCCAAAAGGAAAAGATGAATTCAAGAAACAACGTATCAAAGAAACTAAACTACATGAATATGCTCTCCATCTCCTAAGGTACCATGATAATTGGTTTGGCCAGCATCCCCGATTTAGGTACTTCATACTAAATATTATTATGCGCTACCGTAGCCAAGCAACCTCCTTTGTATTTGTCAACAAAAATCTCGATGGTTACTTTGCCCTCGACAGTCTCTGACCTATGCCAAAGATTGAAGGACATGCCAGATGACAAACTTGTAGATCATCTCATGCGATTTAGTTCGTCAATTTGCGAAACACGTCCATTTTGGACCCAACGTTGAGGGGAACTTTTTGACATGGTCATTCAAATTGGTTGCCCCTCACTCTTCTTTACCCTTAGTGCAACAAATACAAAATGGCCAGACTTGCATACTGTCATGCCTACCAAGCCTCCTACAAATCCTTCTATGGCTTCTAGATGGAGGATCCAAAACATCACAGGTTTACTGCATTTTGAAAAGAGGTCTTGGAAAAACTTCTTGGTGCATCTGAATATTGGTACAGGTAAAACCTTTCTTTTCCGTTTTCACACAATACACATGTACTTTGATTGTTTACTAATCACTTCATTTTTTACAATAGACTCTTACCTTGACAGTTTGCTAATTATCATATTTTCATAGGTATGAATGGCAACACAGGGGATTTGCACACATCGATGGTTTTCTATGGCTTGAACAAGCACCTGATATTAGTAGATTAGAATGGAATAACATTCAATTTGTACATAGTGCACTTGATTACATAGATAGATATGTCTTAGCTTGGAACCCACATAGCCTCCATTTGAGAAGCCAAACATTTCACTGCTCTGTTCTCGATAATCCTTGTTTTCTGGATACAACAATGATCTTTTCATGCGACCCTTCAACTGTTTATTGTGAATTGGTCAATCGTGTTGAACGACACACCAACTGTAGTTTGCAAACAGGCTTTAGGAGGAAAGGGCCATCTATTGTATGTCACTATAAAGCACCATGGCCCATGCAAGATAAGTCAAGTCTTTCAAATGATGAGACTGGTCACCCTAAGCACACACCAGCTCGCTATGATGATCACTTGAACCTCCACAACCCATCTATCCTATCTATCTGGAGGGCTAATGTAGATTGCTATCCTGTATTGTCAATTGATGTTGTCCTCAGATATATTGAAAAATATGCAGCAAAAATTGAGCACAAATTTGAAACTTCTCATGCCATGTTATCTCACATCTCAACCAATTTAGATTCAGAAATACCTACTCCAATAGATTTTTGAAAACTGCTTACTGATAGCCTTGTTGATCATGATATTAGTGCCCAAGAAACTTGCCACCTTTTACTAAAGTTACCCCTCTCCATATCCAGTAGGACTTCTGTGTCTTTAAATGTTAATCACCACAAGTTTCAATGTGTATCGATCTCACCCACATCAGTTACCACATCACCCACACACATTGATTCCTACATAGCCCGCCCCATTCAGCTACAGGCAATGCCCTTCATTGAACTGACCCAAAAATGGAACTTTAAAGCTTCCCGAAAAAATGAACAATGAAAGCAACACCCCCACAAAGCAATTGTTCGTGTCTCGCCTAGGTTCACAAGCATCCCTGCAAGAGATGACAAAAGCTTTCATGAATTTTGTTGGAGTGAACTAATTCTATACCACCCATTATGAAATATTGACATTGAATTTGGGTCCTCCAAACATCAAATTATATCAAAATGGGAAAGGTTTTCTTCTACATATAGGCCATGGCATGTAGACCGCACACATCCAAGTCTAGCCGAAGCATCAAATGCTAGAAACAACTCAAGCATTGATCACGTGTTGCAAGAACATAACCCTGAAGAATGGTAGGTTCTCTCAAGTTTGTACCCATACCTTCCTATACAGATTGAAGCACTAGACATGCTTGGTCGACGTGAAATTGACATGCACCATGAATGGTAACATATCAGCCTCACCCCACTACAAATGCATTTTGTTACTACTTTCATAGACTCCAATTGACCAACCTTTCATGTGCACCATATTCTCAATGAACACACCCATACTACTTTCTCTACTCAGCAACAAAAAATGTTCGATATAATTTGGTCCCATCAAAGCTCTCCTCCATTGCAACCACTGCTAAAGCTAATTGTTCAAGGAACTGGAAAGTCACACCTTATAAAAAAAAAGGTTTTCCCTCATGAGCTCATCTCCGATTCACAAGTCGCCATTACTACTTCTTGCACCTACAGGTGTTGTTGCATTCAACATTCAAGCACCAACAATTCATTGTGCTCCTCGCATTCCAATAAAAGAAATGGCCCCCCTACAAGGGCAAACACTTATGACCTTCCAAGAAAGCATGTACTTTATTAGGTACATTTTAATAGATGAGATGAGCTTCATTGGTCCAAAGTTGCTAGAACATATTGACATGAGAACTACGGGAAGCATTCTTCGTCCACAACCACCTGCCCTTTGGAGGGCGTTCAATTATTCTCTTTGGTGACTTGGGCCAACTGCCACCAGCTAAAGATATCCCCATGTATGCTTCTACCTCCTACGGTGGGACTCTATGGTGTAGCTTCACAATAGTGGTAATTTTGACAAAAATATTTCGACAAATTAGTGATGATCCTTCCCAAATTGCTTTTCGTGCACTTTCTCTCCAATCTACGGAATGCAGAGTCTACACAAGAAGACTAACAAGTTCTAATGTCACACTCAAGTTCCTCGCTCAATTCTACATAAAACTCTATTTTCTTATCTGCCATACATCTATTTGCAACAAACAAATCGGTGTCACTACACAACAAATGTATGTTGTCTTTGGCAACGCTAGTTGCACTTTCCACTGCAAAACAACTTAGGGGGTCAGCATACACAAATCCAAATGAAGAACAACTTCAAGGTTAATTTTTTTTATCTATTGGCCAAGAGGTCATGTTATGCTCAAATATATGGGTCGAAACAGGGCTCGTGAACGGTGCACTTGGTCAAGTAAAAGCAATTGTATACAATGAGGGTGAAAAACCACCTCAACTACCCTCGTGTGTTCATTTCAAGCATTACATTGGACCAACTTGGGACCATAGTTCAATCTAAATAATGTCCCAATATCCCCACTTAGCCGAGGGCTTCGCCATCAAATTCCACTTAAAATGGCAGGGCATTGACAATACACAAATCACAAGGACTAACACTTCCAAGGGCCACAATTGACAATGGCAATATAGACCAACAAGGCTTCACATTCACAACTATTTCAAGAATTCCCAATCTACAAAGTCTTCACATACACCCATCCTTCACATTCCAACAATATGCATGCATGCAACAAAGCCCATATGTTGCTCACCGAAAAAGTGAAGAGAATCGATTGAAAGAAATGTCAAATTCAAACTCCTCAGGCACTTAAAGTGTATTAGAACCACTACAAGTATGTCACTTTCTTATTTGTTTCACTACCAATATTTATATAGATTATTTTTTGTAAATTATATCTCTCGTCTTGCTTTACTACAGGCTCCTCTCATAGCTCATTTACACTATCTTCTCATTGTCTAAGACCTACAAACTACTCAACCAAAGGTAACTGATTATTTTTATTGAATTTCAACTTCAACATTTTCGTTCCTATTAGTTGTTTTTCAAATACTAAATATATCTTTTGTTTATTATAGATACATTGGAGTTCAATGTGACCGTGTTACAATATCACTATACCATTGTACTCAATTGCAAACATTCTTGTAATGCAAATTAAACATTATATAAAAACACTTTATTTTCATCATTGTATATATATCTTTATTCTACATTTTTTAATCACATAAATTTAAGTTCCTCTTTATTTCTATACTATTTTCATTAAAGTTTATTAATGTGTTGTTCTAATAAGTTAAATACATATTGTTCTATTTCAACAAATATGTCTACACATAATCAAATTAGACAAAAAATAGATTGCATTTAATTTATTTCATTTCTTGCCTTTTTAGATTATCTAAGCTATTCTCTATTTCAACCGATATGTCTACCACAAAATAAAGTACTTCCATACAATTATTTGGCGTAACCCATTGCACACCAAAGGTGCAATAGCTAGTTTTATCAATATTGGACAATAGTTGTGACATGACTACCCATAGTTAAACAAAATGTATTCCTTTGATCTAAAAAGCAACCAATCATGTGATGTCATATCAACTACCCATGATGTGAATGCACAAGTATTGGTCAACTACATCTTGACAAAAAGCATGTTGATGTGGCATCATATTTGATGATGTGGCCTTGAAACGAAAGCTATAAGCAGGGGAGTTGCCAAGTAAGTTGTTTTAAAAAAATGGGAGTGATTTGAAATTTCCATGTAGGATAATTAGAAGCGAGAAGTTAGGGTGCACAACTACTGGATCCTCTCTCCTAGTCTTGAATCTATCTCAAAAAGCAAAACCAACTCTTCTTTCTAGATCTCTTTTTCTTTCACAAATATATATTGATAAATGATATGTTTTTGTAAAATTGAGTTTTTTTTGTCTATGCTATCTGCTTATCTTATTACACATGTTTTATGCATCTATTACTCATTAATACTTGTTGTGAGACAATATTATTACGAGTATTGTTTATTTGGTTATTAATAGTTATGTTTAATTTCTATTATCTTTTCTAATGCAAAATTCATATAATAAATATTTTTGAAATAAATTTTCATGAATTTGATTGTCTAAAATATTTAGAAATATCAAGAACAATTTTTACGGGATGGTGGACAATCAAGCCATTTTTTCATATTTTCTTATGGCATTTTAACAACCGTTCTACATGGTGTGCTTCCACTCCCACTCACCGCCTACTTTGACACGATAATTTATCCCTTCAATGTGCGAAGTAGTTTTTGGCTCTAGCATATTCTTGCATGCAATTTCAACACTATTGCTAGGGCTTGCTTGCATGCAAAGTGTTTCATTAGCCACAACTTGACACATTTTGGGCTAGTGAAAAAACACAGTTTGGAGATTGTAAGTTAACTCTTGATAAAAGGAAATTGATCACTGGTGTGAGCATTGAGTAGTTGAAAAGAAAGCTATAATGTGTATCACACAACTGGGCTTAATCAGCACACTCTAAATGTTGACACTGTTTAGGTGGCTAGTGTGGCCCCCTTAATCCAGTTCGTTCGCCGTTAGATCTTATTCCCGCACAAAGTTGATTTTTTAAAATTGTTTTCTCCTGCCCGTGTTATCTCTGTATGCAACAAACAGGGTTCTGACCTGAACAAATTTAGTTTGCATACTCACATCTTGTGTCAAAATGGGTGTCAAAATGGGAGCTTTAGACTTATGTGATTTTGTGTTATGTTTTTTTGGCTATGTTTTCACTATAGGGAGATTATAAACTCTTAGTAAAGGACCTTATTTCTATCAAGCTAGGTTTACACACAATTTTTTCTAGCATGTCTTTTTATCTGTTGGTTATTACTTAATTTATAGTTGTACATTTAACGCTCTTTAATCTCCATGTCATGTCAGCAATTGATCGGGCCAACATTTGATATTATTCTTTATGTTATTATTTATTTCTTGAAACTCTACACTTGGGAATATATAAATTTCTAATATCTCATTTGGTTCATCATACTTAAATTTTTTATGCTAGTTTTAACATAATGTGTTATTTGTAATGTTTTGCATTAAGTATGTTTTATCATTATTTTTGATCTATATCATACTTATATCTTGATTTAAAAACTTTATGTTTGTCATTATAAGAAGTGCTTAATATTTCATCATAGAATTCTCGAGAAAATTTTATATAGATAGTTCAATAGACATGAATATTCTTACTCTTGGACTAATCTACCCTCTAGAATACCTTCTCTTTCTTAAATGAAATAGTCCTTGCACTAGGAAGCTTTAAATTTCCACTAGTAAATTTTTCTAGGTGATTGCAACCCATTTCAACTATTGCTATGTTATATTTGACAAAAATATGAGTATTTCATGCGCTCCCTCTATTTGAACTCCTTAATCCCCATCTTTAGAAATTTTTTTATATAGATAGTTCAATAGACATGAATATTCTTACTCTTGGACTAATCTACCCTCTAGAATACCTTCTCTTTCTTAAATGAAATAGTCCTTGCACTAGGAAGCTTTAAATTTCCACTAGTAAATTTTTCTAGGTGATTGCAACCCATTTCAACTATTGCTATGTTATATTTGACAAAAATATGAGTATTTCATGCGCTCCCTCTATTTGAACTCCTTAATCCCCATCTTTAGAAAAAAATTAGAAAGTAGATTCAAAGAACTACAAATTTTGTTATTGTTGCACGTCTTCAAATTTTGAATGTAACTATCTTCAATTTCTCATTCAAGATCATTTTTTCCTAATTTCAAAAGAAGAAAAAATGTCACTTAAGACCCCCTTTTGGTCCCTCATTTCCATGCACTTACCCCTCACAATCCATCAAGCTCAAGGAATCACTATCTTCTCTCTTAGCTCTTCCTATCATTTTTTTCTCTTCTTGGCTCTTCTGGTTACATTGTTGAAGCTTGTTAAAGTTTTCATTTTCCTTTTCTACATCATATAGTAATAGTGTTCTATTGAGTTATGGTTCTTGTTTGAATGATATTGTAGCTCTCTCTATCATTTATTTCCATTTGATGATATATTTTAGAATTGTCACTTCTCACACGTTTTCACACACATACATGTGGCCTCCCCAAAAATCAAGGAACCTTTCATATTAAAAAGGAGTAGAAGAAGCAAAGGTCATCCAACAAATTAAACAATAAAATTTTATTAGTTACTAGAACATATTTGTAGGTGCAAAGACAAATATGTGATATGTGATTGCAAACTTGACATTGACCCTCCATAGTCAAATTAAAATATTTTGATTCTAAGATAATGATAATCTTAAGATAGTGTGTTTTAAATGTCAAGAAATATCATATTTAACATCTAGATCATTACTTAGACATTTAACAACTATAAAACCACACACAATTATCTTGTATTTACATTCCTAAAATAACATAAATTAATTGTTGTATATTTTAATCCCTAACTCTATTTAATTAACTAATTTAAAATATATTATTAAATTAACCTAAGGTACATATATTCTAAAGGCTAAAGACACAAAAGAGATGTAAACTGCTGTCAATTTTTAAAAATCCATACAACAGTGATAAGCTATTTTTTTAATTTAATAAAGAAGATCACGAAGGCTTTTCAACGGTAAATAGCCAAATTAGTCACACTCCTCACTACTTCCGCTTCCGCTTTCGCTTTACAACGTCGTATGCCGCCAAATTTGGTAGCATACTTTGTCCATATAATTGGTCAACAATCCTTTGCAATACAGTTAATGCTTTCCCTTCTTCCCCCTTATTCACCGTCCCCTTAAACCCTTCATGTATTGTGGCGCGCTTTAGGCTACCATGGCTCTCATGCGGGCTTAGTAAAACTGTAATCATCCACTCGCCTTCAGCTGGCAAGAAATGCAAATGGGTGACTGTAGATTCAACTTCTATGAAAGCACGATTAGACGTTACAAGCAAAGTATACATAGTAATTGCAGTGGATGAGCTTCTCATCTCCAGCATATACTCTCCTCTCTTTATCTCTGCAACTGCTTGGGCACCGATCACCTCAGAAAACAAATTTACATTTAATCTGGATGATGCTCTCTCCACTGCCTTCCCTCTCAAAATGATATGCTCTGACGGCAGCCTCTGAAACATTTAAAATATCAGAAAATGGCTAAAGCATTAAATAACTGGTAGAAATATTAGAAACACAAAACACATAAGTTTTAAAACGCTCCACTTAAAAATAGTAACTTTCTTTTTCCTCTCCAACCCAAAAGAAAATATCACCGTTTTCACTTTTTCGTGCAATAAATAGTGTTTCTTTCCCCGCAAAATTTCAGGTCTTCCTGTTGAGAATAGGTTACTAGTACCTTCAGACCATGAATGCAATTCAATACACTTGCATCTCCACTGTCACGCGCTCCAATTTCCAGACTTTTCAATCCTTGCAACTCTTCCACACCTTGTACACTCTGCAGCTGATTACATTCAACAATCGTGATTCGCTCCAGGTGAGGTAGATATGCAAGGTTTGGCAATGATCTCAACCTTTCACAATCCATCGTGTATAACACTCGAAGCCCTGTTACAGAAGATAACCCTGATATTGTTTCCAATTTGGGACAATGCTTCATTATAAGACAATTCAGTCTCTCTAGCTGCTGTAAATCCATTTCATTTAGATTCCACATCGCTAAAACTTCCAACAATTGAAGTCTGGGACAAATCTTTCCACTAATCAGCAACATTGTTATATTATCTAATCTGCGAAATTTTATGGTTTCAAGGCTTTTCATGCGGCTGCTTGTAGAAGCCTCAAAATTAGTTGAATCTCTATCATTGCTCAGATTCAAAAACCCACTAAAGGAGCCACCGCCCTCCGACAATTGCAATGATCTAAGATTACTAAGTTGCTTAACTGATTGTATGAAGGATGTTATATCAGTCTTCTCCAAGGATTTGATTATGCGTAATTCTTCCAACTGATTTAAATTTTCTATTAAATCTGGAAGATTTTGCAACGAGGGAGAACAATAAATAGTCAGCAATCTCAACCGGAAACTGGCCTGGCATTCACAATTAATCGTAAAAAATGAATTAGTTCTAAATAGTAAACAATCTTCACCAAACTAGTATTCTGAAATGTATGCTCTGCCAGGAAAGGAAACTTAATTGCCAGCAAAGAAAAACGAAGTACCTGGGTATTGATCTGCAACTGTTGCTGAAAAGTGCTCCAGAGTTCTTCCACGTTGGAAATAGATAAACACTGTAATTTTTGTACAGGAATCCATGATGGAATGCTTTGTAATTTGCCAAAAAAACGAAGCCACAGAAGTTCAGTCTCAGCAGAGTCATTTGAACTACCTACAAAATAAGAAATATTCGTTTTGAGGAACGAGTCCTTGAACGAATGGAGGCACCTGCCCTTTGTTTCTGCTAGGGTTTGTTGAAATCCCTTTGCTTCCTACATATAAAAGGATCAGGGTTAAATATGTGGTTGGCTGGAAAAGATAACATAAAAACAAATAAATTGAAATGTTTATTTTCAAAAGCCTTTTATAATTTTAATTTTAAAAATGTAAAGATGCAGCATACCATAGATCTAAGAATGTCTGGTCTCCACAGCCGAGGAGGACCCAAGTTATCTGCCATTTGTCTTCCCAGATCGCGAAGGTGATCGTGCATTTCAAAATGCGGATTCTTGACCGTCACTTCAACTAAACACTTATCTTGCAGGGTTTGAACTGCATGTTCACCGCTCCAACCGGACCCGTTCCAGATTGATGTAGCTATCCTTTTAATATGTTGTATTTCTTTCTTATTGAATAAACAAGCAATATCAATAAAAATCTGTTTCTCATGACTGTCAAGACCATCAAAGCTGATTTTAAGACTTTGCATTATATCCTTAGGCTGGATATTCTTAACCTTTTCCAATTGTAACTCCCAATAATACTCATCCCTACCATAAACATGGGCGCCCAAAACTTTGAGAGAGAGGGGTAAACCTCCACAGAATTCTAGGAAGTTTTCAACCAATTTCTTATATGCAAGGGGTGAATCCTGTCGGCAGAAAGCATGGCTACAGAAGAGCTCTTTAGCATGATCTTTGATCATTTCCTTCATCCTATAACGGATATTGATATCTGCTCCCGTTAACACACTTTGGTCACGGGTTGTAATAATTACTAGGCTACCAGAACTTAGCATAGCTTCAGGTAACAGGGCATCCAACTGGTCAGGATGATCGATATCATCTAGGACTATAAGGAAATGCAAATGCCCTGCTCTTCCCAAACGATGCTTCAGCTGTCCTATGCCTTCATCCACATTGCTAAATACTCGATTTTCATTGAAGAGATCTTTGAAGAGCTGGCTTTGCAAGGAATTCAAATTAAGACTGGCATGTGCTTCTCTCACATCTGAGAGAAAACAAGATTCATCGTAGCGTGAACGCTTCCTGTTAAACAATTCTTTTGCCAGGGTAGTCTTTCCAGATCCCCCCAGTCCAAAGATCCCTACCATTGTGACCTTGTCCCTCACTATCTTTGAACAGGACCTTTCAAAATCTTGGACTAGTTCAGCAAGTCCAATCGGATATTTCGCAACATGTAACGGTATTCTCTTTTCCATTTCTTGCAGCACACGGGATACAATCTTTTCACACAAATTGCTGGAAGCCAAACCGAGAATCTCTTTAGAAAGTCATTCAACTAGGGTAAAAATGAAGGTAATGTACTGGAGAAAAACGGAAAACATGATGAATCGCGATCAATACAAAGCAAATAGCGGTAAGCTTACTCTTTATGCTCGCTAAGTTCATAACCAGATATGTCTGCAGCAAATTCAAGGGCATTTTTCCATTCATCCAGCTTGTCGAGGTATCTTTCCTTTTTTCGATAATCAGAAAATGCCGCTGCATACACTCCTTTCTCCGTGTGACGAAGCTCCCAAGGTTTCACTTCGTAGAACACAGGAATGAACAGGGCGTCAGTCTGTGCTAACATCAGAACAAGCTCATCTAAACACCACTTTGACTCTGCATATCTTTTGGAAAAAATGGCAATTTGCACAACAGATGAGCATATGCCATTGCTAATGGCGAAAGGAATAGAATCTCCCCCTTCTATCTCTTCACGGTCTAGAAATGCCCGGCACCCTCTTTCCTGAAGAAGATTATAAAGCTGTTTAGCCAGAGTATCTTTTACATCAGGGCCTCGGTGGCTGATGAACGCATCATATAATTTTTTAGATCTTTCCCTTGGCTCTTTATATTCTACAATCTCTTGGGGCGAGGAGGAAGAAGCCATGAATATAAAGACCAGAATTGCAAAATGTCTTAAACTTTCTACAGCAATTTAGATCTTTCCCTTACCTCTTGATATTCTACAATTTCTTGGGGCGAGGAGGAAGAAGCCATGAATGCAAAGACCAGAATTGCAAAATGTCTGAAACTTTCTAAAGCGGAGGCACGGATTTGATGAAAGGATACAACAATCGCTATTATTTTGTCGCTAAGATAATTAGTTGAGTAGTCGAAAAAGTAAGTAAAGTGAAATACGGAAAAGGATTACCAGCTGTCCCCTACAGACGAGAATATTGTGCCCCTCTTCATTTCTTTCCAAGTGAGAAGTGAGAAGTGACAGGTGCATCACCGCAGCATCTTCGCATTGAATAAATGAAGACTTTCCTGCCATTTCTAATAATTTACCATTTCACAAAGCAGTTTAAAGATCAAGAGTCACATCTTAATATATTTCGGTTTGATGCTGGTTCTTTTATTAATATTAATTAAGAAATCAATCGTTTTGTAAAGTTTTCTATTTTCGAATTTTTTCATTTATATTTTCATACTTTCTAATTGTTTATATATTTACGTCGAAGGTGTCCCCACATTTAGTTTTTGGAACCCCTTTTCATGTGGAATGGTGCAAATTGCCAGACAGGTAATGAAATACGATGAATCATAGCGATCCATTATTTTCTATCATTTTCCCGATCATTTTTGGCCCTTTTTGCAACTTTCTCGACTCCTCCAAACTCTTCCTTACTGGTATTGACCTTTTGCTTCTTCCATTGCCTGAGATTTAATCTCGTTCCGGTTTAGTTGAATGAATGAAAGAAAAATCTTGTTCCCAGTAGACAAGGAATTTTGCAACGCAATAAATTGTTCCCGTTTATGATGAATGGTGACTGGTGAGGTAGGCGGCGGTGGTAGGGTTTCATATATTTTCTTGCAAACTATGCACAATTTTTCTCATCGCCATCCTTGATAACACGACACAATTTGAGGTAAGTCAGTTGCCCCTTTAATATAATGCCCCAAACCCTAAATCGATTTCACACAAACACGTAATCCATATTTTTGTTTCCGCCAAAATCTCGTTTCGAGCTCAAGCAAGAATCTGGTAGCTCTAAATTCCGATATTCTTAGATCTATTTTTTGTTTATTGTGAATATATTGAAGCAACAAATCTAGGGAGAATCTGGGTTCATCTCATTTTACAAAAATCTGTGATGAAAGGGTTTCAAATGTTTTCTTGCAAACTCTGCACAGTTCTTCTCATCAACATTGTTGATAGCACGACACAATACTTATCTGTTTAAATTTTTGTTGGAAAAATCCAACAACAAGCGGTCCAAAGTGAATCTCTTTGTTGGCTCGATTACTTCTGCTCTGTTTTGGCAGGTAAGTCGATTTGTAGCTGAGATTTTTATGTAATGTGATAAATTAAACAAAATCATAATTTAATGCCCTTTTTTTTGTCCTTTATTGAAGAGTGTGTGCATTTCAAACGTTATTATTAGTGGGCTTGAAGGAAACATTTCCTTCTCTTCGACAATGGGAAACTTGGTGACTGCAATTGTTTTCGTCATGGCATGATCTTTTAGGTGAGTACTCTATACTCATGTTTTCTACTTCTTGAAAGACTGAATTGTGTTTTACAACCATCATCATAGGCGAAGAAAGGGATGCCAAGCCTGCCATCCGAACAACTTTGTGCACAAAAGAAAGGGAATATGTTAAACATTAGTTAGTCCTCTTATTATATTTTCTTATTTTGATGGGTTTGTTTTTGTTTCCTGAATAAATGTTTCCTATATGCCTTCCCTGAATATGATTGCTACCATGATTTTTGTATAATAAATCTTTGTGTTTTCATTTTTTTGAATTTTTGTAAGGTCCCCTGCGCTTAGCTTTTGGAACCCCTTTTCATATGGAACAATGCAAATTGTAGGACAGTTAATGAAATATGATGAAAGGAATCATAACGGTTCATCATTTTCTGCCATTTTATTGACTGTTTTTGGCCCTTTTTGCAGCTTTCCCAACTCTTCCAAACTCTTCCTTGCTGGTATTGACCTTTCGCTTCTTCCATTGCCTAAGATTTAATCCTATTTCGGTTCAATTGAATGAATGAATGAAAAATATTGTTCCTAGTAGACAAGGAATTTCGCAACGCAATAAATTGTTCCCGTTTATGATGAATGGTGACTGGTGAGGTAGGCAGCGGTGGTAGGGTTTCGTATGTTTTCTTGCAAACTATGCATAATTTTTCTCATCGCCATCCTTGGTAGCATGACACAATTTGAGCTAAGTTAGTTACCCATTTAATAGAATGCCCCAAATCTTAAATCGATTTTACACAAACACGTAATCCATATTTTTGTTTCTACCAAAATATTGTTTCGAGCTCAAGCAAGAATCTGGTAGCTCTAAATTCCGATATTCTTAGATCTACTTTTTGTTTATTGTGAATAGATTGAAGCAGCAGGTCTAGGGAGAATCTGGGTTCATCTCATTTTACAAAAATCCACGATGAAAGGGTTTCAAATATTTTCTTACAAACTCTACACAGTTCTTCTCATCGGCATAATTGACAACACAACACAATACTTATTTGTTTAAAGTTTTGTTGGAAAAATCTAGCAACAAGCGGTCCAAAGTGAATTTCTCTTTGTTGGCTCGATTACTTCTGCTCTGTTTTGGTAGGTAAGTCGATTTGTAGCTAATATTTTTATGTAATGTGATAAATTAAACAAAATCATAATTTAATGCCCTTTTTGTGTCTTTTATTGAAGAGTGTGTGCATTTCAAACGTTATTATTAGTGGGCTTGAAGGAAACCTATCCTTCTCTTCGACAATGGACAACTTGGTGCCTGCAATTGTTTTCGCCGTGGCATGAGCTTTCGGGTGAGTAATTTGTAATCATGTTTTCTACTTCTTGAAAGATTGAATTGTGTTTTATAGTCATCATCATAGGCGAAGAAAGGGATGCCAAGCCTGCCATCCAAACAACTCTGTTCACAAAACAAAGGGCATTTGTTAAACATTAGTTAGTCCTCTTATTATATTTTCTTATTTTGATGGGTTTGTTTTTGTTTGCTGAATAAATGTTTCCTATATGCCTTCCCTGAATATGATTTCTACCATGATTTATGCATACTAAATCTCTGTGTTTTCATTTATTTCAAGTTCTGCAAGGCTACTTTTTATTTGAAGTTTTTCAATGTATTTTTCACCGTGTTTATTTATAGTGTGAATTTGTGTGAGTGAATCAGTGTCTAATTTTGATAGCTTTATAATTTAAGTTTGCGGGTGTGAATCAACATCATGGCATTGGCTTTTCGGTGAGTACTCTGTAATCATGTTTGAAAGAAAATCCACTTCCAAAGTTTTAGCTTGCCAAACCATAGGGGATAGAATGCACAACGCATATGACCATGAAAATAGACTTGTTGAAAGACTTAAAAGTTGTAAATGACATATGAATATCTACATGTTAAATCTGTATAGAAGTCCCATAAATGTGCAGTAGCACATAAAAATTCTGATGAGATTAGGAACTGATTCCTTACAAAGATCTTGGAATTCCTTCTATAGATATTTTGACATGGGCTTTGGAGAGGTTAGGATTCTATGGAGAGTTTTGTTCAAATCATTGGTAATAGGGTGTGAATTGTGAATGGAATTTGAGTCATTTTTATTGTTAGAATCATCTTAAATAGAAAAGGCACAACCTAAAACCCATTCCTTATTCTGAGAAAAAAAAACACAATACTTTTAGTGTATCTTTCTTTTTATTAGGCATGAAAGTGCCCAGACCTTGGAATTCATTTGGAAAACAATAATGAGAACTTCATGCTCCTTGTCAAATAAAATAATTTATCTAGATTATAGTTGTGTAGTAGAGCATGCAACAACAGGATGAAAAATCATGTCCTTTTTGTCCAATTGCAAGCCCCTCACACATAAAGATACTATGTGAAAAAATCTTTGCTTCTTTATTGTGCTATGCCTCAACTCTAGCCTCACTAAGCATTGATTTGAACTTAGATTATGTGCCTTCAATTGAAGATTTCACTTTTTCAACTTCAAATTTGTCTTTTGTAGATCCTAATAGCAATCTAAAACTCAATTTTAGCATGCATTGCTTCTGCAATAGCTTGGCAGAGATCTAATTCTAAAATTTCCAAAGCCTCCTTGGTCTTTTCTTCCCCTTCATCTTTTGTCTTGTTTTCTTAGACCCATTCTATTTTAACTTCCTTGATCTCAGATTTCAATCACTATACTATATCTATTGGACTTGGATATCGTGTCCCATCTTGTTATATTTTCCTCTTGCAGAATCTCAAGAGTGCAAGAATATGCACATATCTTTGAGAGATTCATAGCCATACTTAGAGAGATGATAATCGAACTTGGACAAAAATATGAATCATTTCTTTAGTCATGCTATCTTAATAGCAATCTGAAACTCAATTTTATCATGCATTGCTTCTACAATAGCTTGGTAGAGATCTAATTCTAAAATTTCCAAATCCTCCTTGGTCTTTTCTTCCCCTTCATCTTTTTTCTTCTTTTCTTAGACCCATTCTATTTTAACTTCCTTGATCTTTGCTTTCAATCACTGTACTGTCTCTATTGGACTTGGATATAGGCGTGTCCCATATCGTTATATTTTCCTCTTGTAGACCCTCAAGAGTGCAAGAATATGCACATAGCTTTGAGAGATTCATACCCATACTTAGAGAAATGATGATCGAACTTGGGAAAAAATATGAATCATGTCTTTAGTCACACTATCTTAATAGAAATTTGAAACTTGATTTTAGCATGCATTGCTTCTGCAATAGCTTGGTAGAGATCTAATTCTAAAATTTCCAAAGCCTCCTTGGTCTTTTCTTGGACCTTTCATCTTATGTCTTCTTCACTCAGACCCATTCTATTTTAACTTCCTTGATCTCAACATTCAATCACAGTACTATCTCTATTGGACTTGGATATAGGCATGTCCCATCTCATTACATTTTCCTCTTGCAGACCCTCGAGAGTGCAAGAATATGCACATATCTTTGAGAGATTCATACCCATACTTAGAGAAATGATGATCGAACTTGGACAAACTATGAATCATGTCTTTAGTTATGCTATCTTAATAGCAATCTGAAACTCAATTTTAGCATGCATTGCTTCTGCAGTAGATTGGCAGAGATCTAATTCTAAAATTTCCAAAGCTTCCTTGGTCTTTTCTTCCCCTTCATCTTTTGTCTTCTTTTCTTAGACCCATTCTATTTCAACTTCCTTGATATCAGATTTCAGTCATTATACTGTCTCTATTGGACTTGGATATAGGCATGTCCCATCTTGTTATATTTTCCTCTTGTAGACCCTCAAGAGTGCAAGAATATGCACATATCTTTGAGAGATTCATACCCATACTTAGAGAAATGATAATCGGACTTGGACAAAAATATGAATCATGTCTTTATTCATGCTATCTTAATAGCAATCTAAAACACAATTTTAGCATGCATTGCTTCTGCAATAGCTTGTCAGAGATCTAATTCTAAAATTTCCAAAGCCTCCTTGGTCTTTTCTTCCCCTTCATATTTTGTCTTCTTTGCTTAGACCCATTCTATTTTAACTTCCTTGATCTCAGCTTTCAATCACTATACTGTCTCTATTGGACTTGGATATAGGCGTGTCCCATCTCGTTATATTTTCCTCTTGCAGACCCTCAAGAGTCCAAGAATGTGCACATATCTTTGAGAGATTCATACCCATACTTAGAGAAATGATGATCGAACTTGGACAAAAATATGAATCATGTCTTTAGTCACACTATCTTAATAGCAATCTGAAACTCAATTTTAGCATTCATTGCTTCTGCAATAGCTTGCCAGAGATCTAATTCTAAAATTTCCAAAGCCTCCTTGGTCTTTTCTTGGACCCTTCATCTTATGTCTTCTTTGCTTAGAACCATTATATTTTAACTTCCTTGATCTCAACTTTCAATCATTGTACTGTCTCTATTGGACTTGGATATAGGCGTGTCCCATCTTGTTATATTTTCCTCTTGCAGACCCTCAAGAGTGCAAGAATATGCACATATCTTTGAGAGATTCATACCCATGCTTAGATAAATTATTCAATCAAACTTGGACAAAAATATGAATCATGTCTTTAATCACGCTATCTTAATAGCAATCTGAAACTTAATTTTAGCATGCATTGCTTCTGCAATAGCTTGGAAAAGATCTAATTCTAAAATTTCCAAAGCCTCCTTGGTCTTTTCTTTCCCTTCATCTTTTGTCTTCTTTTCTTAGACCCATTCTATTTTAACTTCCTTGATCTCTTCTTTCAATCATTGTACTATCTCTATTAGACTTGGATATAGGTGTGTCCCATCTCATTATATTTTCCTCTTGCAAACCCTCAAGAGTGCAAGAATATGCACATATCTTTGAGAGATTCATACCCATACTTAGAGAATTGATGATCAAACTTGGACAAAAATATGAATCATGTATTTAGTCACGCTATCTTAATAGCAATCTAAAACTCAATTTTAGCATGCATTGCTTCTATAATAGCTTGGCAGAGATCTAATTCTAAAATTTCCAAAGCCTCCTTAGTCTTTTCTTCCCCTTCATCTTTTGTCTTCTTTGCCTAGACCCATTCTATTTTAACTTCCTTGATCTCTGCTTTCAATCACTGTACTGCCTCTATTGGACTTGGATGTAGGCGTGTCCCATCTCATTATATTTTCCTCTTGCAAACCCTCAAGAGTGCAATAATATGCACATATCTTTGAGAGATTCATACCCATACTTAGAGAAATGATGATCGAAGTTGGAAAAAAATATGAATCATGTCTTTAGTAACGCTATCATCAACAATTAAAAACATAGAACATGAAAGTTTATGGGTTCCAATTTTGGCCTTTATTGGTCTGGTAAAGAGGGGTTTAGGACCATTGTTAGGACAACTTAGTATAGATTGCAATGGATGGGAATTTCGGTAATAATGTGGCAGTGAATTTATTTGATATCTGCTATTTGGATTTATTTTAGTTTTGATATTCAGTGAAAAGCCTGTTAGTTTGATATTGATAGTGCATTTGGCTGCATTATTTGGTAATTGGGAATTTGAAATATGATAGCTCTAAATTCTGATATACTTAGATCTACTTTTTGTTTATTGTGAATAGATTGAAGCAACAACTCTAGGGAGATTGTTTTTGGTTTGTCTCACTTTTAAGTGACTTCTACCCATTTCCTCTCATTGTTAAGTCACTTTCCGGATCATTTTGTGTTGTTTTTTATTTATTTCTAAACACTTATGTTGTTATCAATCAACAAACAGATTTTTTTAACTGTGAAATGAATTTTATAAGTAATATATATGTTATATATCCGTGGCTATTTTCATATGTGATATTTTTGTAATACATAGTGTTAGATCCCTATTTGCTTCTTCACGTACAAATTTTTAGAACTGTGAAATGAATTTTATGTCTATTTGGTGGTTTGTAATTTCTTGTTTTTGTTTCAGCAAAAGCTCTAAATTCTGATATACTTAGATCTATTTTGTGTTTATTGTGAATAGATTGAAGCAACAACTCTAGGGAGATTGGTTTTGGTTTGTCTCACTTTTAAGCGATTTCTACCCATTTTTTCTCTTCTGCATCATTGACAACAAGACACATTTTGTGTTGAATCTTGCGGTAAGTCACCTGCTGGATTATTTTGTGTTGTGTTTATTTCTTTCTAAACACTTCTGTTTTTATTTTATTTTATTGGCAAGTTGTTACCTTGTGGGGGTAACACCCATATACTTGATTTTACAAAAATGAAATGGCATGAGCCTGTTTCCTTTCGGTAGTGGCTTAACCCATACGTGCCACATTGGAGGGAGATTACAAGCAACCTGGAAATGTTCGAGCAAAGGAGGGTTTATTCAGCTCAACTCATCACCATCCAGATGGTTTAATGTTGATGTTACATATTCAGCAAAGACACCATGATATCAAGAGTCAAGCGGCCTCTGGTTAGGGCAATGGCTTGTGTTAGGGCAAGAGGTTTGTAACAGAAAAAATGGCGAGAGCCCTTCACACACGCTCTTGCAATGTCACCAATTTAAGAAGTCTGAGGGCCGATATCAAGCGGATCCAGATATTTCTCTTGGATTGTCACTTCTCCTCAGTAAGCCCTTAGTAGTCTCACTGGCCCACGAGGTTTTTGACCCAACTCTTCTGGATGGATTTGAGGATACCCGGAGGCTACTCGTTTGGGCAAAGGGGTTCCGTTTCCAAGTGATTTGGGGAGGCATATTGATCCCATGGTGCCTTATCAGTCGTTTCAACTGGATTTGTCGAGCGAGGAGCTACTAGATCAACGTATGCTTGCCATTCGCGGGTATATAAACACTTATGTTGTTATCTATCAAAAGAACATAATTTTTTAACTATGAAATGAATTTTATATGTAATATATATGTTATATATCTGTGGTAGTTTTCATATGTGATATTATTGTAATACATAGTGTTAGATCCCTATTTGCTTCTTCACGTATAGATTTTCAGAAATGTTAAATGAATTTTATGTTTATTTGGTGGTTTATAATTTTTTGTTTTTGTTTCAACAAAATATCTAAATTCCTATATACTTAGATCTACTTTTTGTTTATTGTGAATAGATTGAAGCAACAACTCTAGGTTGATTGGTTTTGGTTTGTCTCACTTTTAAGTGACATCTACCCATTTTATCTCTTTTGCATCGTTGAGAGCAGGACACACTTTTGCTGATTGAAAACTCTTTGTTTTTTATTTATATTTGTTCAAAATTTGAACTACACTTCATACATTCAACAATATGCAGGCTTGTTTCTAGTTTTCAGTAATTTGGTCTCATATTGCACTTTTCTAGTTTTCATGGCTTCATAGGTAGTTGGTTTTTATTACATCTATAAAGCACACAAAGGTGCGATTGCTAAACACCTTTTTTTATTCCCTTTATAAGCAGGTGCATTTTCTGTCTAAAGGAATTATGCTAGCCTACTTTCAGCTGCAAACAAACACCACATCCACTAAAGGAATTTATAGGATTAATATTTAGTTCTACCAGTTAATGAAACAACAAATGTACGCAATATCAATGCTGATATCGTATGAGACAATTGAATTTTGGTGCATTAAGAATTGGACAATTTTACGAAGAAGACTACAAAAGTGTTTGAAATATGTTTGATGCTACAACTTTCTCAGTGTAAAAGAATTTTGGCCATTGCAAAAAAGATTGCATAGAGGACAATATAGATTGTCTTTTATTTTTGAGATCATTAATTTGTTCTTTTATATTATATCTTTAACATTCATATTTTTAAGTGTACTGTGATTAAATATTTCTGAGCTTAGCTGTATTTGCAAGTGTTAACATGCAATATTTCAATAATACTTGGAAAATTCCACATTTCACTCCTTTTTCGCTGTAGGTTTTGACTACAGGTTTCATTCTGAGTTTAGATAAATAATTTTTTTGGTTTTAGCCTTTTTCATGAAGAGTTAAGTTTATTATTTAAAAAGCCTTTCTGCCAGCTAGAGAAGAGGAAAGTTATTTGAAGATTTTTTTTTGACATCCACATGATTATGATTATTTAATTTTACAATTGAATTTTAAACAATGCTTAGATCATCACAACACGATTTGAACACAATCGTTACCGTTTTCCAACCTTACCATGGAAACTTCATACCTTTAATGCTTTCTCGACTGATAACTTCATACCTGCTAGCCTTTCTGCCAAATCAAAAAATAACGATTTATATTTTACGACTCCAAATCAAAAAATAATGATTTGTATTTTATGACTCCAATTCATTTTTTTCATTTATTAATAAACAAATTTAACAAAAAATTAACTATAATGTCTTCGTTGTACCCATTGCACATGAAGGTGCAATTGCTAGTAGTTATTAATATTATGATGAAGTGTTATTTAATTTCAACCATTTTTTTGTGACATAAAATGTAAATGTAAGTTTTTTAATCTCCAATCTTTCTCAAGAGTGTCCAACTATCTATTTCACACCTAAGAGAATGAGATCCGGTCTTCAATTGTATAACTAAAAGTTTAGTCTTTCCCTTAATTGCAACTGTTAGATAGTCTTTTTCATCATGCTTCCACAAAAGGTTGAACTCTTTGACATAATGTATTTTTTTTCAACCATTATGCTTTCTCCACATTGTAGTCTTGAATCTATCTGAAAAAGCAAAACCAACTCTTCTAAATCTTTTTTTCCACAAATAGATATATTGATAAATGATATAAGTTTTTGTAAAGTGATTTTTTTTTGTCTATGTTATCTACTTATTTTATTACACATGTTTTATGCATCTATTACTCATTAGTACTTGTTGTTAGACAATATTATTACAATGAATATTGTTTATTTGATTATTAATAATTATGTTCAAATCTATTTATTTTTTCTAATGCAAAATTTATACTATAAATATTTTTGAAATAAATTTTCAAGAATATGATTATCTAAAATATTTAGATATTAAGAACAATTTTTAAGGATGGTGGATAACTAAACCATTTATTCATATTTTCTTAAGGCATTTTAATAACTATTTGACGTAGTAGCTTCCACTCCCACTCACTACCCATTTTGACATGATAATTTTTCCCTTCAATGTGCGAAGTAATTTTTAGCTCTAGCATATTTGTGTATATGATCTCAACAATATTTGTGTATAGCATCACACAACAATAAATACTCATAAATACGATTTAAAATTGCAATATTTGTTGCTCTACTTAGTTTCTTGCAAGCCTTTTCAGGATGGTTTGTACAATAAATATTATGAGAAGAAGATGGGTTTGACCAACTAGCCTAATTCCTAGTTTTGTACCAGAACTGGACTTGCTATCTTGTGATGGCCATGGCTTGGTTTTTACTCTTCACTCAATCATTCATGCTTTAGTTTGACTTGAAAAAGGTGGATTACAAGGTGCATGATATCTCAGCCATGATGATTTTCTAGGTGTGATTTACGACTCTGGTTATGTGCCTTCCTATATGGAATGAATGTGTAACATTTGTTTATAATTAATTTGAGGTATAGAGAGGGATCATGGGTTGAAATCCAATGCATTCATGTATTTAGATAGAATTAAATAGATTAATCTCCTAGCATATTACTAGATAGGTAATTAATTTTTCAATGAAGAAAACACATTAGTTGTACATTGGACATTCATGATGACACAAAATATTGTTAAAAGATTGCAATAAATAAAACTTAAATTTTAATGGATGCAATATCTTTTTGGCCTTCCCAATCCTTTAGATCCATGCTTAAATCAATTCCTTCCTTATTTTATATACCTTACAATCCATTTCCTCCATGAACGTGGGACTACACTTCCACTCTTTATAAACCTTAGGTGACCATCAGATCTGCTAGCCAAAAGATTGTGACCCCCTATATTTTCCCTCACAACTTACCTATATGCATTTTCCTAATACATTTTAAATTATACTGTTCTCATTGATGGCAAAAAGAGCCATAAAAAACACATAACATCTATAGTAAAATACATCTTATATATTTCTTCAAGTGGCTTGTTTTTCCTCGCAAGTTCAAGTCTTCTGCAAAAGATTGAGCATATCAAGTTATACAATTTTAGCATGATAGTAAACTTAATCTGGGTAGATATGTTGTACAGTTTATATATGAGTCATTATTGTAGCCTTGTGACTCAGATATGACACTATTTACTCTATCTACTTTTGTAGCTAGATTCTTGTAATTTAAATTGCTTTGTTCAATATAAAAATATTACATTTTCAATATTGTATAATTTTTGTTGAGAAATATTTTAAAAATATTTTTATTGTATAAAATTAACATTATTATTATTCAAAAAGTAATAATAAATTTTGAATTTTAAATATAATTTTTATTATAAATAATAAAAATTAAATAATTATATTTATAATCTTATAATTAAAAAACATGCTAATTTTCTTTTATCTATATTGGTTAGAAGTATATAGAATTTTAAATTATATTAAAATTATAGTTATAATTAATTAGAATATATTCAATTTAATTTAAAGTAAGATTTAATGTGTTCAAACTAAAATTAGAGTAAAAATTATATAAATTATTTTAATTATATAATTATTTATTTTTTAGTGTCAGAATAGATATAATTTATATAATTTTGACTTATTAATTATTTTAAAATTTAAAATAATTATAATATAAGTATAATTTTTTTAATCAATTCTATTATAATCTTGATTATAATTTTTTTTTTCTAATTTATATTTATTTTAAATTTTAAATTGAATAATTATTAAGTAGGGTTATTATAATTAAAATAATTTATTATATGATTATTAATTAATTTATAATTTTAATCTTAATTATTATTATAATCATAAAAGTATTATAATTATGATTAGACTTAGAATTAGGAATAGGGTAAGAATTATGGTTATAACTAGGGTAAGTGCATAAAGTTGTGAGACAATTAAGATGCCACTTTTTTTTTTATCTGAAATGACCATTTGGCGAGCACCAAATGACTCAGATGACCAAACCTAAGGCTTGGTCATCCCAAGGCAAGTTTGGCGAGCACTAAATTTGGCACTCGCCAAATGTGAATGATGACTTTTTAGAATGCATTTTCTTTCTCTTTATTTTTTACTATCTTTGTCTTCGTCTTTCTTAATGAAACTATATATATGAAATAAATATTTATATTTACATATGGACATTTAATTTCTTATACTTTAAGTTATATTTCATGTATATAGTTTTAGGATGTTTGAGAGTGGTTTCAGATCTCTTGGAGTTATAATAAAAATTCTAGTTTTTAGAAGATCTTATAATTTTTTATACATTTAAATTACAATAATCACCATGTCAAATTTCAATAATTAGGAGGTCAAATGGTAGTAATCAACAAGTTGTATCATTTCTCTCATTTTTTATCTCTTATTCTCTAGACCTCTCTCGCACTATTTGCATCTCTTTATCTAACTCTCTATCCCTTGAGCTTAAGAACTACCTCTCTATTTGGCCATCCCTCTCTCTCTCTACTTGTCTCTATCTAACCATTATCTCTCTCTCTCTCATCTATCTCACCTCACTCTCCCTCCCTACTTCTCCCCCCTCCTCCCCCCTCACTGTCTACTTTTTTCTATCTCACCTCTCTCTCCCTCCCTACATCTCCCTCCCTCTTCCCCCTTCTCTCTCCCCTTCCCTATCTACTTCTCTCTCTCCATCTATACCTCTCCCTCCCTCCTTCCATATGTCTCTATCTCCCCACCTTACTCCCATTTTTGTATCACATATTGGTGCACATCAAAGAGAGAGAGCGCGAGAGAGAGTTAGAGAGAGAGATAGAGAGAGAGAAAGAGAGGAGGAAGAGTGGGAGAGAGGGGAAGGAGGGAGAGGTAAAGATGTATAGGTGAGATATATAGTAGAGAGAGAGTTGTGATATAGAGAGAAGTTGAGAGGGGAGGAGAGAATGAGAGAGAGAGAGAGAGAGAGAGAAGGATAGGTGAGATAGAGAGAAGTAGAGAGAAATAGAGAGAGTGTGTGGTAGGGAGTGATGGAGGGAGATGGGAGATAGGGAGTAGAGAGGGAAGGAGAGGGAGGGAAAGAGAGAGAGAGAGAGAGAAAAGAGAGTGGTAGGGATTGATGTATGGAGAGGTAGGTAGAGAGGGAGAGGGGAGATATAGGTAGAGAGGTAGGTAGAGAGAGTGGTAGGGAGATATAGAGGGAGAGGTAGGTAGAGAGATGGAGGGGGAAGATAGAGAGAAGTAGAGAGGGAAGGAGAGATGGAGGGAGAGGTAGGGATGGAGAGAGAGAGAGAGAGAGAGAGAGAGCAATAAAGAGAGAGGTAGGTAGAGAAAGGGGGGGATAGGGAGAAGTAGAGAGGGATGGAGAGGTAGGGAGGGAGGGAGGGAGAGATAGATGAGATAAAGAGAAACAAAGAGAGAGAAGTGAGAGAGATAGATGAGGGAGGGTGGGAGAGAGAGGGGGAGGGAGGGAGAGTAATAGAGAGAGAGAGGTATCTATAGAGAGGGAGGGGGAGATAGAGATAAGTAGAGAGGGAAGGAGAGAGAGGGAGAGGTAGGGAGGGAGGGAAGGAGAGGTTAAGATGGATAAGTGAGATATATAGAAGTAGAGAGAGTGATGAGACAGAGAGTAGAGATGGAATGAGAGAGAGAGAAGGGAGGAGGTAGGGAGATGTAGGGAGGGAGAGAGAGGTGAGGTATAAATAGAAATAAAGAGGGATGAGGAGAAGGAGGGAGGGAGAAGTAAGGAGGGAGAGTGAGGTGAGATAGATAAAAGTAGAGAGAGAGGTGAGATAGAGAGAGTAGAGAGGGAAGGAGAGGGAGGGAGGAAGGGAGAAGTGAGAGACAGTTGAAGAGAGAGAGAGAGAGAGAAAAGTAGAGAGGGAAGGAGGAAGGTGGAGAGATTTAGAAAGGGAAGGAGGGAGAGAGGGAGAGAGAAAGAGGTATAGAGGGATAGGTTAGATAGAGATAATTAGAGAGTGAAGATGGGTAGAAGGAAGAGAGAGAGGGTAGAGAGAGAAAATTAGAGAGGGAAGGAGGGAGGGAGAGAGAGGGAAGTAGAGAGAGGTGAGATAATGATACGTAGAGAGAGAGAGATATAGGGAGGGATAGAGAGGTGAGAGATAGAAGTAGAGTGGGAGGGGGAGGAGGGAGATAGAAGTAGAAAGGGAAAGGGAAAGAGAGAGAGAGAGATAGAGAGAGATAGAGAGAAATAGAGAGAGAGGTAGGGAAAGAGAGATTTGAGATAGAGAGAGTAGAGAGCGAAGGAGAGAGAGGTGATAGAGAGAGAAGTAGAGAGGGAAGGAGGAATATGGAGAGATACAGAGGGAAGGAGGGAGGGAGGGGGAGAGAGAAAAATATTATGCCACCAAAAAGTGTAGCCTTGACACTTTTCACTCATTTGGGCCTTTTCCCTTGGATTTTAGCCTAGTTTTGCTTTGATTTAATGTTGTAATGTGGCCAACACATTCACATTAGGCCTTGAACACTTGAAAATAAATAACAACCTAATGGTGTTTTACAAAGGTGTTGTGAAGTGTTAAAACAAATCTTCCCACTTTTCTAAGACCCTTTCAACATAATTCATCTAAACAACCCCTTTTTACCTCTTTCCAAGCCTTGTGCCAAAGTGTTGTAACACATTTTCATACTTTCCTAGGTTTGTCGTCACTAATTCAACCCTTTCTTATGAAAAATTGGCCCCCTAATGTACATTTAGGCCTGACTTAAGTGTGTTTCGGGGGACAATCCCGTTAAACATAATTAACCACCTTTTAAATCCCAACAACCACTTTAATTTATCTAATTGGACTAAGTCACCACCTTGGGCGACTTAGTCCCATTTGGCATAAAAATCAAAATTAAAACAATTTTCTAGCGATATTTTCCTCCAAAACCCTAAGGTCGGCCTATGATGTGTTGTTTTCGGGGAATTAGGGCATAACATGTATAAATAAGGGTTTGTCTCCTCATTTTACCTCTCTTCCTCTCCTACGCTCTTGCATTCACAACATCTCTCATCTTCACAAGCACTCAATCTTCTCAAGAAAGCATTCAAGCACTTAGCATTTCAGACATCATCCATTGGAGTTAGTTCTTGCATATCTTTAGACTTCTTCAACAAGGTCTTGGTGAGTGTTTTCATTTGTATGCTATTCAATCATCTTTCCCTTTTCATTCTATTTCACTTGGGTTTGATTGCCAACATGGGGTTTGACTAAGACAAACCCCTATTCTCTAACCCTAACATTTTCCTTCTCTTTGCATGTGTTCTTTGTAGGTTTGTATGTAGATTAGTCAAGGATTAAAGTGTTGAGAAGGTGTCATCATTCCATCCACATCATTTTAAGTCAACAAATCCTACAAGGAGCTAAAAGATAACTTTTAGGTCACTTTCTGAAGATTTGGACATGGGTCTCTGTCAAAAACATAAGTACAAGTGGGAACCTATAGATTCTAGCCTCGAAACTCCTGAAAGCCCTAGGTGGACTAAGTCACCATCATTGGTGAATTAGTCCTAGTACCAAGCCTGAAAAGTGGTTTTTGTGTTTTTGGATACCCATTTTCTAGAAACTAACTCTGGCAAAGTTTCCCAGCAGGAGGACTATGTCACCCAATCTAGAGTAAGTGTCCCAATAAGCATTTTTAGTAGATTTTGGAAGGTTCCAGAGCTCCTCTTCATTAGCCTTCAGTTTCCAGGTGCACCATTTTTGTCTCTTCTAGTTTCTTTACAACTTGTATACATTTAAGGTCATTCTTAGAACATTGCATGTAGTTTACATTTACATTAGTCTACATTTCATAGTTAGTTCATTTCATTACTTTGCAACACTTAGACACACACATCACACCCATTCCAAACCCTAATATTTGAATGAACTCACCAAGAACACACCATTAGCGCGAAAGAGGCATTGTACCAACCAATCTCCTAGGTGAAAAACCCTAGGGGCCTATTGGGGAATCCTCTATTGTATTGATTTTGGTGGTTCATTTTGGTGAACCCACCTTTTACATACCTTCTTTTCTGATTTGGAGTCCATTATCATCCTAGGATTAGCTTGCATTGCATGTTTCATTAGTTAAGTTGCATTCTAGGGTTTCAAATTTTGGCATTAGCGAAAGTGCATATAGGTTTCATTTTTGCATCTTAAATCATTAAATAATTTTGAATTTTTTCATTTTTATCTTAGGTTTGCATTCTACAACACAGAAACCACCCACATCCATCAAAATATTCTGTAAATTCTCAAAAAAATCACCAAGTGGACTAAGTCACCACCCTAGGTGACTTAGTTCCTTTCCACCCCTGAAATAGCCTTTTACAACGCTAAAAACCCTATTTTTAAGTTGTTGTTTTCTACCATCACCTATCTGCATCACTTGGTTGTGTTTCTATAACATGCATTTCACTAAGTCTAACCTAAATTAGCTCATTTCATGGATTTTACATTTTCAAATTTTGCATTCACAACATTTTATTTTCAGATTATTGCATAGTGTAATCAACAAATTACCTTGTTTGATATTTGAAAATTTCATTTCATTTTAAGTATTTACATTGCATTTAAATTTCAACAATTTTAGTTTCAATTCTTTCCAAAATTGCAAATAAAAAGTTAGTTAATAATCATGTTAGTCATTCCTTCAATACATTCCCTAGTTATGAGATTCTAGCGAATGAAAACGTTGACACTTGCCTTCAACTTACACCCTCTCTAATCTCTCCTATTTGTGTAAATGATGTGTTAGAAGAAAATACAAACATAGATAAACATGATAATCATATTTTTTCTTGTCATGATGCCTCTCCCTTTAGTGACAAAGGTATCTTGGCAAAAGAAGGTAGAATCATTGAGAATCATGAAGGTCTTGTTTGATCTTCTCTGCATTCCCATTTGGGAGATAGTATAACCATACAAGATGAATTCATTGCCACCACTTTACCTATTCCCCATTCATCTCCTAACATTTTTCCTATTTGTGATAATGCTTTAATGAATAACGATATAATCATGAATGATCATGACAAACACATTTGTGAGAAGGATACATTGGTTTCAAGGAATTCAATTATTGAGAGCTCTAACATTATTTCTCTCTTTCCTAATGTTCCTAACATTTGGAAGGGTCTATATGAACAAGAGGATCCAATCATGGACACACATGACAATCATAATTTTCCTTCCCTTGATGTCAACCCTATTTGTGATGAAACCATGACATGTGATGAAACTATTGCTTGTCACTTTCCTCCTAGAGTAGAAATCAAGACACAAGAGAAAGAGACTCTAGAAAATCAACTAGAGCCTTCTCCTACTCTCCCCACTATCAATAAAATAGATAATCAAACCATTGACGACTCTTGTACATACGATGAAGTCATTTTAGAAGACCCAATCCTTGAATTCCAAGAACATTCAGATTGTGGTTCTCCTACAAACTCTCCTTCTCAGGAAACTACTATGTATTCCTTAGGGATACACCAAACCAAGCCCACTAAGGTTATACATGTGCAAGCATCCATTAGATCTCCCTCAATTAATGAACCTTCTACATACCTTGTGGGCCATCCTAAGAATCTTCTAATTCTTTACTCACCATCACACAAGCAAAAAACTCCAAACAAAGATGAAATCCTCCTTCACCCACCTATGAACAATATTTCATACCAACTAAGTCATAATGACCTTTATCACATATATGACTAATTATATACCATCAAGGCTAACCTTTCCGAAACTTTGTTCTCTTATCCACATAAATAACATTAGTTGTTTCTCCTTGTATGTAATAGTTGTAGGATCATAGAATACTCACTATTGCATGTTTTACATCCATCATGAGGACCAGCATACCATCCCCCATTCCTAACTCACCTTTGTCATGCACTAAGTGGGGGAAATGGGTTAAGTAGCCTTGTCCTTGTATGCCACTTTTCATTGTCTCTTTCGACTGGTTGTTAACCTTTCATAAACTTATAAGAGCAAGCTTGGGATGTGGACAACATGTCTTAAGTTGACTCGCATGTGACATACTCTCCCTCTTCATGATGTAGCTTAATTTGGAAACATATGACAACATAGGGCTTTCCAAGTTATCTCTCATGTCTTCTTTCTTCTATCCTTGGCTACTTTAAAGCAATTTCTCATAGTTATGGAGTTGCAACCGCTTTAAAGTGTGGACATTCATAGAAGAAATCCTTTTTCAAAATTCCATGGTGTGATTTTTCTCTTTCTTGTGATGTGTCCTCTTCTTAGTGGTGTCATTGGGCTTGATGCCTTCCAAGAGTGTATGATCAACTGAAGTGGCCTGATGTGAATGAGGCATCCCATGGATAATGATATGACACCCTGACTTGTCCTCTCTTAGAGACATTAGGCATAATGTTCCCTAAGGAGAAGAATTCTCATGAACAAAAACATTTATACAAGCATTGTGGTGCCTTATCAAAGCTAGCAAGTGAGATAATTTTGGCATGGTTAGTATAATGGGAAGTCAACACACTGGCACAAATTTATCATTATATGGTGGGAAGTCGACACATTGGCATGACTTTCTCACTAAACCACTTCTTTTGGGCCTTCTGACCCGTCGAACAACCAAAAGTCTCATTGCCCTAGAGTGAGTACACTTGTTTTTAGACAAACAACCTAGATCTAATCCACGACTAGTTGGACAAACAGTCGAAGCTTGATCTGACTTTCCCTCTCTCTTCAACTCTTTCACATCACTTTCTTGTGTGATCTTTTGTGCTTATGTTTGGTTTTCCATGGGATCTTGATCTTGGGGGCTTGATCATCCCCCTTGGTTATATTAATCTCATCTTACTAGCACAAATACATTTGTATCCCTCTCAATATGCATGACTTGGCTACTTTATTGTGAGTTTTTAGAAGCAAGTTCATCCTCTCACTAAAGTGGGGGCTAAATATGTCGCCAAAAAGTGTAGCCTTGACACTTTTCACTCATTTGGTCCTTTTTCCCTTGGATTTTGGCCTGGTTTTTCTTTGATCTAATGTTGTAATGTGGCCAACACATTCACATTAGGCCTTGAATTCTTGTGAATCAATAACAATCTAATGGTGTTTTTTAAAAGGTGTTGTGAATTGTTGTAACACATATTCCCACTTTTCTAAGACCCTTTCGACATAATTAATCTAATCAAGCCCTTTTTACCTCTTTCCAAGCCTTGTGCCAAAGTGTTGTAAGGTGTTGTAACACATTTTCACACTTTCTTAGGCTTTTCATCACTAATTCAACCCTTTCTTATGACAAATTGGACCCCTAATGTACTTTTAGGCCCGACTTAAGTGTGTTTCAGTGGAAAATATTGTTAAACATCATTAACCACCTTTTAAATCCTGACAACCACTTAAATTTTTCCAAGTGGACTAAGTCACCACCTTGGGTGACTTAGTCCCATTTGGCATAAAAATAAAAATTAAAACAAATTTCTAGGAGGATTTTTTCTCCAAAACCATAAGGTTAGCCGATGATGTGTTATTTTCGGGGAATTAGGGCATATCATGTATAAATTAGGGTTTTTCTCCTCATTTTACCTCTCTTCCTCTCCTACACTCTTGCATTCACAACATCTCTCATTTTCACAAGCATTCAATCTTCTCAAGCAAGCGCTCAAGCACTTAGCATTTCAGACATCATCCATTGGAGCTGGTTCTTGCATATATTCAAACTTCTTGAACAAGGGCTTGGTGAGTGTTTACATTTTTATTATATTCAATCATCTTTCCCATTTCATTCTATTTCACTTGGGTTTGATTGCCAACATGGGGTTTGACTAAGCCAAACCCCTATTCTCTAACCCTAACATTTTCCTTCTTTTTGCATGTGTGCTTTGCAGGTTTGTATACAAATTAGTCAAGGATTAAAGTGTTGAAAAGGTTTCAGCATTCCATCCACATTATTCAAAGTCAACAAACCCTATAAGGAGCTAAAAGACAACTCGTAGGTCACTTTCTGAAGATTCGGGCATGGGTCTCTATAAAAAAATAGAAGTAAAATTGGGCACCTACAAATTCTGGCCTTTAAACTCCTAAAAGCCCCAAGTGGACTAATTCTCCATCTTTGGTGAATTAGTCCCAGTACCAGTCCTGAAAAGTGGTTTATGTGTTTCTTGATACCCACTTTCCAGAAATCGGCTTTGGTAAAGTTTCCTGGTAGAAGGACTAAGTCACCCAATCTAGTGTAAGTGTCCCAGTAAGCATTTTCAAAAAATTCTAGAAGGTTCCAGAGCTCCTCTCCATCAGTTTTCAGTTTCCAGGTGCACCATTTTTGTCTCTTCTATTTTCTTTACAACTTGCATACATTTTAGGTCATTCTTGGGACATCGCATGTAGTTTACATTTACATTAGTTTACATTTCATAGTTATTTCATTTCATTACTTTGTAGCACTTAGACACACACATCACACCCATTCCAAAGCCCAATCTTTGAATGAACTCACCAAGAACACACCATTGGCGCGAAAGAGGCATTGTACCAACCAAGCTCCTAGGTGAAAAACCCTAGGGGCCTATTGGGGAATCCTCTTTCCCTATTGAATTGTTTTTGGTGGTTCAGAGGTAAATAGGGATAGGTACGTAGAGAGAAGTAGACAAGGAAGGAGAGATAGAGGGAGTGGTAGGGATGGAGAGAGGGAGAGAGGTGACAGAGAGAAATAGAGAGAGCGAGGTAGAGCGGGCGACAGGGGGATAGAGAGAAGTAGAAAGGGAAGGAGAGAGGGGAGGAGAGGTAGGGAGGGAAGGAGAGATAGATAGAGAGAGACGAGGGAGGGTGTGAGAGAGGGGAGGGTGGGAGAGGTAAAGAGAGATAAGTGAGATATATAGAAGTAGAGAGAGAATGAGAGAGTGGTGAGATAGAGAGAAGTAGAGAGGGGAGGAGGGAGAGAGAGGGGGGAGGAGGGAGGGAGAGAGAGGTGAGATAGACAAAAGTAGATAGGGAGGGGGAGAAGGAGGGAGGGAGGATGAAGGGAGAAGTAGAGAGGGAGAGCGAGGTGAGATAGGCAGAAGTAGAGAGAGGAGAGAGATGAGGGAGGGATAGGTGGGGATAGAGGTGAGATATAGAGAGTAGTGAGGGAGGCAGGGAGGGACAAGTGATAAAGAGAGAGGTGATGGAGAGAGAAGTGGAGAGGGAGGGAGGGAGGGAGGGAGAGAGATAAATATATATATATATATATATATATATATATATATGGATAAGTTAGATATAGAGAAGTATAAAGAGAGAGGAGATAGAGAAAACTAGAGAGGGAAGGAGGAGGGAGGGAGAGAGAGGTGAGATAGAGAAGTGGAGAGGGAAGGGGGGAGATGGAGAAAATTAGAGAGGGAAGGAGGAAAGGGGGAGGGAGAGATGTAAAATAGAGAGAACTAGAGAGAGAGAGAAGGATATAAAGGTAGAGAGGTAGTTCTTAAGCTCAAGGGAGAGAGAGTTAGATAAAAGGATGGAGATAGTGAGAGAGAGGTCTAGAGAGAGTCAAACAAAAGGATGGAGATATAGAGATAGAAGGAGATCGAGAGGGGAGGTAGAGAGATGTAGAGAGGGAAGTAGGGAGGGAGGGAGATAGAGAGTAGAGAGAGAGAGAGATGTAGAGAGGGAAGGAAGGAGGGAGGGTGATAGAGAGTAGAGAGGGAAGCAGAGAGAATGATGGATAGGTATAGAGGTAGTTATTGAGCTCAGGGGAGAGAGAGAGAGTCAGATAAAATGATGGAGATAGTGAGAGAGGTATAGAGAATAAGAGATGAACCATGAGTGGGATAGAAAGATATAAAGATGATACAACTTACTGATTACCAAAATTTGACCTCCTGATTACTAAAATTTGACACATGTTGATTATTAAAATTTGACTAAGTTTAAAAAATTATAAATCTTACAAAGCTATAATTTTGATTATTACTCCAAGACATCTAAAACCACTCTCAAACATCCTAAAACTATATACATGAAATATAACTTAAAATATAAGAAATTAAATTTCCATATCTAAATATCAACTTAAATATTTATTTCATGTATATAGTTTCACTAATAGAGTGTATAGGAGTGAATTTGTACCCCTTGTGTAAAATCCCCTTTTGTGTACCCTCACCTTAGAAAATCAAACCCGAAGGAAAAATTCCACATCACCCACCTGCCTTCCATCCACTTGTCATGTGTTAAGTGTGTCGATGGGGTAATTTTTGTTAAGGACAGGAGTGCGATGTGTGGACGTCTGTGTGATGCACTACCGTCCTTGACAAATTCTTGCCTTTAGAGTTCACAGGGACATTACAATCCTCATTGTGGATGGATTGTAACGCCTCTTTGTGACCAACCAACCTGAAAGTGGTTTCTTTCCCTCTCATTTTGATCTTCAAAGGCATTCATTTCACAATCACTTCATCTCTTTAGCAATTCATTCCATCTTTCAATCATCTTCAACATTCTACTCATAATTCTAGCAATTTTCACAACTCCATTGAGCATTGCAGCAGCTTGTTACTCCATCCATTCCATCTTTGTACGTGGGGTTCTACCATAGAAGTTGCAATTTTGGAGTCTTTCGAGACCTCCCTTTGTCACTATTTCGAACGTGTTGACTTTGTGAAGCTCGTTGCTTGCATTCTCCCTTCATTGGCCTTGAGATCCTTTGGGTGGATGTGGTAACACTTCAGTTTCCTTTTGCGGTTTGATAGAGTAGAGTAGCATCTTTTTTAGTGTTTATTCCTTTCATTTCCATTTCCTTTATTGTACTTTCTACTTTGTGGCTTTTTTGGCTATTTGTGGATGTGGAAACACCAAAGCGAGGGTTTGACTGAGGCAAGCCCCTATACAACCCAACATTTTCCCCCTCTTTATTGTGTGTAGGTGAACGTGTGTGTGGAGCTCGCTGAAAAATCGGTGCTTTAGTGGGTTGGTATTTGTCACCCTTGTCTTCATCTACTTGATTTATCTTTTACGTAGTTAATTTTCATACTTTATCATTTTATTTATTTCGTTAAAACCAGTAAGCTAGGCAACTAGTATATTTTTTGGTGTTTTCTACCATACTTTATATTTTTTGGTTGTATAGACACCAAACGCCAGAGAGACGCCAATGCGTTGTGCTGTCATCCAAGACCCACACTATCATCCTTGAAGAAAGATCTATTTGAGGTGTAGTTAGGACTCTAGAAACTGGCTCATCTAACCCCATTTAAACTTTTAGATCTGCAGAGTGACAAAAGCACTTGAGAATGCTCTTCATTCTCGATTCTTGTCCTAAACACCCATTAGCTTGAGGTAAGTTAGGCCAGCCCTCTGCTCTCGACTCTCCGTGACCTGGAGCCTTGATGTGGTTGGTCCCCCTCTTACATTTTTGGTGAAATTGACGTGAACCATTTTGGTTCTGTTTAGCAGTGTTGAAGGGTCCTTTCCTCATATCCTAGGAGCATTGTAGGTGTGATTCTTGTGAGGAATTTCACCTTGGAACCCAACCTATGACCCCTAGCAACATATTTGGAAGGTTAGATAAGCATCGTGGAACAAAACCTTAGCTAGGTCACTGTCTAGTTGCAAGACCTTTTGGGGGCTCTGTGAAAGCCTAACTTGGTGTACACAATGGCTTCCTTTTTGCATCTACCTATCCCTTTCATGCAACCTACAAGTAGTGCTCCTGGTGCGACTTTCATCTCATAGGACCTACCAATGGGTTATAATAGAGAGCCATCTCCTCTTTACATCCCCACACGAATCAACGAAAATACTGTGACAGGTGTTCTGGTTGACCCGACGTGTCGGGTGAATGTGATTACTGAGAAGATTATGTTGATCAATTTCCTACATAAAGATGGGTATGACACACCTGAAAGTACCATCCATACACATAATAGACTTTATGTACCTCCCCTTGGTAGCATCACCTTGTCGGTCCTTATTGGACCTAAGTTATTAAAATTTCTTTTTGACATAATCCCGTGGTCTAAAATCTTCAGAGTGAAAGTGGGTATCCCCTGGTTAGTCTCTATGAATGCAATCCCCTCGGTCACGCATAAGTGTTTGAAATTTATCCATGAGGGTTCAATGCACATAATCCATGAAACTAGCTATAAACCACCAATTGCGCATGGTAGTTATTCCCTAGATCACTTTTGGCATGCACCTGTTGGTCTGCTTCCCTCGAGGATGAACCTCTTGTACTAGACTTATGAAAAGTACAAGAAAGGGCACTTAATGCCTAAAGTGAGATACCCTCCATTACCTTATGTTGTCTCGCATAAGGCTTGATTGAAAGATGACAGTGATGCCACCATGGCTCGTAGAAGGGAAGAAAAGAAGCACTCTCAAGATTCCTCTTCCTCCTCCTCCATTTTATAGCCTACTACTTCCTCTTGCCCTATTGCAGAATCATCGAATTCTACTCCTAAGCGGTTAATAGATAATCCTACGGTGCCCGCTTGGTGAAAGCCCAATCATCTTGCATTCAAACTTCATGTTTTTCCCACAGTGCCTAGGCCCATTCAATATGGTAGAGGGAAGGGTTCCCATGGGGAATCCTCTATGTCTTAGCCTTCATGGCCTCCTACCGCTCTTGCTCCCAAAGTAGTGAATGGGAAGAGGCCTGTCGCTGAGACACTGGAGCTGAATCCCCCCACTATTGTTACAATCTCTTCTTAGTCCCTCCCTCTTGCTCTCATCCAAGAATCTCTCCCTCCACTGAAAAAAACCAAGATGGAAAATTTGATGGTTGAGCAAGAGTCCTCTGTCCCATCTCAGCTTCTGGCCTTTGGCTTCTGGAGTCATAGAAACTACCTTGCACATGAGCACAAGTGTCGACGAAAGGCTTTGGCAGCTGAGCAGGCCACTTTGCAGAGGAAGGAAGGAGAGCTGACTACCCATCTTTCAAGGCATCCTATTGTGTCCTCCTCTCTTGTCCTCTTTGCTTTGGTTCAATCAATTTTAGTTTTTCTTCTGGCTCTTGCAACGAGTGTGAACAACCCTAATCCTAAAAGGGTGCAGGTGTTTATTGCTCCTTCGGTCAAGCCTCCTCTCTTGATGTACTTCTCGAACATCTCCCCATTCCCCAAGCTCGTGGACATGTTGAACACTTTGGTGGTGTCCACTATGATTTTCTCCTCCTCCTCTGCATCTCTCACCTCATCTGTGGGGAGTTCACATCCCTGATGAAGCAGAAGGTGGAGGTTGGTCCTTCCAGAAATGGGGGCATAAGGGGATTCCACCTTCTTTAGGGGTAGTCCTACATTAACATGTGTCATCCTAGTGAGAAAGAAAGTTTCAGCTTCCCCTGAGTTCGTCACTGCTCCTGAGTCACTTGATGAGCCTAGCAAAGAATCTCAATCACCACCTCCCTTTCCTATTGAGGTAACACATGGAACTCCCATGAAATGCATGCTTAACTCTTTGGACGAGGTCCCGACCTTGTCAACATTTTTTGTGAAATTGTTGACCTTTGCTCCACAAGAACTGAGTGGAGGAGATCTTGAAGAGTCTCCTTCCTTGGCTCTTGTTGCAAGGGGTCAGAGGGTTCCCCCTTAATATTCCACCACTCCAGGCTCGTTCATCTTCCCTATATAATGATCTAGATTGGGAAGAGGACAACCTCTTGGTCGATGAGTGTTAGGGGGAAAACTCTTCTTTACCTTTAGATTAAGTGTGTGTTTGGTGTGATGTGTTCCCTTGTGCTTGCATTATGTGTTCCTGGATGACCCTTGTCACCCTTGTAGGTTCTTGGATACATGAGTGATTATGTGTTGTAAAACTTCCTCTATTTGTATCATAATTCTTCCTTTGTTTTGTGTATCTATTTTTGGTAAATCGAGGACAATGCAAAGTGTTGGAGGCATTTAGGCTTCCCTTCCATGTTGACCCAATTATTTATTTTTATTTTTCCTTCCCGTGCATTCTTCATATGGTCTAATATAGTAGGGGGTTGATGATAGCTCACTAAATATACTATTATTATACTTATATATATATTTATGATCAGTTGTGGCCCTGAAATATCAAAACGCCCCTATGTCCTTTGTGTGTATAATTTCATTTTTTATTCTTACAATTTTGTTACATTTCTCTCTTATTTTCTTGAGTTGTAATATTGTGGTGTTCATGTATTGTCCCTCATGTGTGTGAAAATATCACCATGGTGACATCTCGTTATGTCCCGCGAGCCACAACATCACTTTTTTATTCTTGCTTTTCTCACCATCCTAGGGGGAGGGGGGCTATCATATTAAGTTTGATTTTTTAGAAAATGCAGTCACAGCCAACGAATCTTTTCTCAAAAATCTCATTCTCAACTTGAACCCATACTATAATATGTTTCCTTCATCATGGGTTCACAAAGAAAGAACTTGATGAACTTTCCTCTGAGGAGGGAGCATATTTCACCATGGGAAAGGCCTTGACCTTCCCCTCGCAAGGGGGAATTTTCTTCCTTTCAAATTCCTTGATGAAGTGAACATCTTTCGAAAGGATTCCTTAGTGGTGAATTGATTTGCAAAAAAACATTCTTGCACTTTCAAACAACACGTCCCTCAAGTGGACCCCTCTTCTTTTGAAGGGTTCCCAAGGGATCCCTTTGAAATCCTTTCAAGTTTTTGATTTTCTGTGTGATTGTGTGCTTATTTTCCTGTGTGGTTGCTTTCTTTTTTCTGACATGTTTTATCTACGAATTAACATGTCACTTTGCAGGTGCACTTGTGAAGCCGCTCTCCAGTCCAACTCTGTGGAGTCCCCCTTTCACTGGGCTTCCTTCATGAGAGAGTACTTGGGGGAATTCCTTCTTTGTAGGTCTGAGGTCCTATGAAGCACTTGCATCCTATGAGATTTTTCCACCATTGGTCTGTGGGCCTTCGGTGTACTTTGTTCAACTTCATAGTTTTGCAAAGCTATGGAGTCCTTTTGCTCTAACCTCTTCAGGAGAGAGTACCTGTGGATTCCTTTGCTTACCCTACTCTTTTGATCTCACTAGATCACGGTTTGCTTCCTCAATGGTTCAGGTATACATTTCTAGCTCTTTGATCTACTTTAACAAACACTCATTGATACTCATGCTCGCTAAAGTGGGGGCAAAATGTATAGGAGCAAATTTTCACCCCTTGTGTAAATTCCCCTTTTGCATACCCTCACCTTGGAAAATCAAACCCAAAGGTGAAATTCCACATCACCACCTTTCCTTCCATCCACTTGGCACGTGTTGTGTGTGTCGATGGGGGAATTTTTTTCAAGGATGCGAGTGCAGCGCGCGAACATCTGCATGACGCACTATCATCCTTGACACATTCCTACCTTTGGAGTCTATAGGGACATTACACTCCTCATTGGGGACGAATTGTAACACCTTTGTGCAACAAACTAACCTGAAAATGGCTTCTTTCCCTCTCATTTTGATCTTCAAATGCATTCATTTCACAATCACTTCATCTCTTTAGCAATTCATTACATCTTTCAATCATCTTCAACATTCTACTCATAATTCTAGCAATTTTCACAACTCCATTGAGCATTACAACAGCTTGTTACTCCATCTATTCCATCTTTATACATGGGGTGCTACCATAGAAATTTCCAGTTTGGAGCCTTGCGAGATCTCCCTTCGTCATTGTTGCGACCATGTCAACTTTTCGAAGCTCGTTGCTTGCATTATCCCTTCATTGGCCTTAAGAGAGTTTGGGTGGAGGTGGTAACACTTTATTTTCCTTTTGCATTTTGATAGAGTAGAGTAGCATCTTTTGTAGTGTTCATTGCTTTCATTTCCATTTCCTTTATCGTACTGTCTACTTCATGGATTTTCTAGTTGTCCATGGAGGTGGAAACACCAAAGAGGGGGTTTTACTGAGGCAATCCCCTATACAACCCAACATTTTTCCCCTCTTTCTTGTGTGTAGGTGAATGTGTGCGTGGATCTCATTGGCGAACTAACGCTTTAGTGAGTTGATATTTTTCACCCTTCTCTTCATCTACTTTCTTTATCTTTTACATAGTTACTTTTCACACTTTATCATTATGTTTTTTTTGTTAAAACCAGTTAGTTAGGCAGTTAGTAGGGTTTTTGGTGTTTTTTGCCACACTTTACATTTTTTGGTCGTGCAGATGCCAGAGAGACACCAATGCCTTCACGTTGTCATCCCAAACCCGTGTTGTCATCCTCAGACAAATATTTGTCTGAGGTGTAGTTAGGACTCCAGAGACCGATTTGTCGAGCCCCATTTAATTTTTAGATCTGCAGAGTGACAAAAGCACTTGAGAGTGATCTTCATTCTCGATTCTTGTCCTAAACACTCGTTAGCTTGAGGTAATTTAGGGTAGCCCTCCGCTCTTGGCTCTCTATGGCTTGGAGCCTTGGTGTGGTTGGTCCCCCTCTCTTACACAAAGAAAGGAAAAGATAAAGACAAAGAAATGAAGATAAAGAAAATGCATTCTAAAAATTCATCATTTACATTTAGTGTTCATCAAATAGCTTTCATTGGGAAATGCCAACCCTTTGGGTTGGATTTAACTTTGTCGTCCAACCCAAAGGGTTGGATGGTCCCATTTCATGCTAAAGACGTATTTTTTGAAAAGGTAAAAAAAATCACATTTTCGATTGCCCTCTCCATTAGGTTTGCATGTGTTTCAATAAAAAATTATAAAAATATCATGATGGTGTTAAGCTCTATCTTAGCTATCAAACCATATAAAAAATTTCACATTTTGATTATTTTAAGGTTTTCATCTTTAATTTCTTTTGTTAGTGTGTTTTTTTGTTTGTCAAAAACCAACATGTGCTATTTGGGTATAGTTTTTTACGTGTTCATCAAAATTTGAAACAAATTAGATTTTCAAAAACTAGACTGCATTCCACACGTATTAGAAAAATAAAATTGATTTTTGATTAGTTTTCAAAAATCTTAGGGGGGAGCACACTCAAATTTCTATTTTTCAAGATCTGTCCACTTCAAAAATTAGTAAACAAATAATATATTCATTAAAAATTTATCCAAAAAAACCATCATAAACTACATGGTGTTAGCTAATTTCTCATTGAAGTGATTTTTGAAATTCCAAAAAAAAATTAACATTTTAGGGGAAGACAACAAATGCTATTTTAGGTTTTTTGAAAAAAATAGGACCAATTTTTGTGCTCCCCCTTTTTCAAACCATCAATCTTCACTATTTAAAAAAAATAGCAATTAAGAAAGTAGATTTAGACCACTACAACTCTTGTTCTTGTTACATCTTCAAATTTTGAGCATAACTATCTTCATTTTCTCATCAAATATTAGACTTTGTTGATTCCAAAAAAGTGGCATCTTAAGACCCCCTTTCTATGTCACAACTTTGTGCACTTACCCACTATTTAAAAATTAAAATATATTTGAAATTTGAAAATTATTAATAAAATCACTAAAATACGATCAATAAATAAAATGCTATTCTAGGTTCCAAGATTCTCATATTTTATTCATCTAATATTTTTATTCTAGATCCTATGAGCCCAATACTAATTCATATTTTTTTGTTGCAATGTCACTCTACAAAGGTGAACTTTGTTAACGAATCATTTGTTCATTAGTATTTAGCAAATATTAGTTATAATGAATAGAATCAACTTCAACTATACTTGTTGCACTTGTGCTTACTGCAAATCAAACTTGAAGCCAACATCACCCAAAAAATTATGATCTTCAAATAATTTATTTGACTCACATTATTGTCCACTCTATCTTTGAATTACTATGTCATAGCTCATTTACCATCAAGAAAACAAATGTTATTATTGTAATGATATAAAGGCACGTACCCATTATTTGGCACTTGTCCTCTTTTTTGTATTCATCCATCTTTATATATTTATTTTATTCATTTATCTACCATTCATATGTACACACTTAAAAATATATCATGTGACATTTAAATATTTAGCCAATGTATTCATCTTTGACCACTTTGGGGTTGCAAAGTTGTCCAACCTTAATTTAAACTTAACTAACTCAAGTCTCCTTTACCCTTCTTACCCAAAGCCAATGAAGCACAAGTTTTTGTAAGATGGTTTTGTGTTTGTACTCAAAGGAACTCAATGCATTCATTAAAACCATGAAACGCTTGAAGATTCGTCTCCTAAGGAAGTGATCAATTCAGATATACACATTTCAACTAGTGTTCTAAAAGGAATCTAACATTGCATAATCATTTTAGGAGAATTTGTATGATTATAGATTGTTATTTTCAATGTTCAAATTTATTGGGATTGACCTAGGATATATTTCCTTGTGATCTAACATGAATCTTATGAGGTGTTTTTTAGATACTACCAAGTCCATATAAATCAAGAAGCATAGAATAAATCAAGGTACTTCAGATGAAGTAAGAAAATAAATTTATAAATCACACAAGATATTTGTGGGTACAAGATAAGTTCACCATAGTAGATTTTTCCCTAACAATCAAACTCATCCCAACACAATGTCAATAGAATATTCTAATTCTAAGATAACTAGCAAACTATCATACATTATTCCTAATCTTCAGATCAAATTCAAATCTATATTAGTCGTTTGGATATATCTTTGATCATAGAGCTAAGTACACTTGTTTTTTTAAATTTCCATACATTTTAATTACTAAGATCAGTATTCAACTCAAATCATATCATGCAAACATGGAAATTGAGGGTTTAGAAATACTATCCAACCAAGAAAATCTATCACCTAGATCTAAGTAACAAACACCTTTGATCCAATTAAAGAATAAATACATAGCAAATGAGTAAATAAAACAATTTTTTTTTCATCCATAATAACTATGTCAAGTTGTTAGACATTATAATCAAGCCTTTGACCCTTACAAGAGCTTAAGACAAAAATTTATTACATTGTTATATAATGGACCTCACTAAGATTTTTTTCTTAGTCTAGATACATGAGTTACAAAACTATTTTGAAACATGAGTGTTATTGAAAATCTTATTATTTGCCTACAACACAAGTAATTCACAATAAAATTCTCATGTTTATGTTTTTGACTCTTGATTTTAGCTATAAATTGGATTCACACTATGTAATTTCTACACTTTTATATGACTTGAGATGTATGATATTGAAATTGTATTTCCAACTAGGTATTGTTGGATGCATAATTCATGCTTGTATATGTTCTATTGAGTTTTTATTAGTGTTTTAGTGGCACTATTTTCATTAAAAAATATTGGGTGAGTGCAAGATCATGATGGGCCAAACTATGCCTCTAAGTGGCAATGAAAATACATTTTTTTTTTTTTAAAGAAATTTGGCATAAAAATCTGAATAGATTATTGACATAATTTGAAAAACATGTAGGAATAAAATTTATAGTAATTTAAATATATTTTTGTAGGCTACTAGTTTTTTTTAGGAAAAAGTAAATTTATTTGGTAAAAAATTAAACTTTCAATGTAGTACTATAACTTTTGAAAAAAAAAAAATGTATCATTCCGGCCAACCTAAGTATGAGATTTTTTTTTTAATATTTCAATATAAGTAAAGGACGCATGCCTATATGTGATGCACATATTTTTGTATTTTGTATTCAAGTAGATAATTAGTTATGATTTTTTAGTAGGAATTTTTAAAAATATTAAAACTAATTTTTTGACAAACCTAACTTGGTCAAATATATATATATATATATAAATCTATAGTTTGTGAATCATAGTGTGTAATACATCTTTTGGATTCAAAAAATATGAAACTGTTTGAAAGTTGTGTATGATTTCAATCAACCTATCAATTAGGAGTTCAAATATAGTGCATGTAGAAAATCAATAATAATTATCTATTAAATTCAAAATAAAGCATATCTTATATTGGCAGAATGCTAAAAGTTTCCTAAACAAACCCTTTTCATTTCATCAAATTTGGATAATAAAGAGTTGTCAACATGAAGGGTGAAGTCTGAAAATCCAAGGGAAACCTCTAAGCACATTGGAGTGGTTGAATTTTTAGGTTTGACATCCCCAAGACAAATCCCAAAGCATTCTTGAGGCAATAATCGAGCCAAAAATATTTGTCAAAAAAATGGATATCTATTTTTCAATATAAAAAATAGATATCCATTTATAATGAACATTTGTTTCTTTCGAATTTTTTGTTTTATATAAGTTTCTTACTTTAAGAAATGGATATCCATTTTCTACCACTTGATATTAATAAAATTATATATATACAATAACAATATATAATATAATATAATATTTAATATATATTAGAATATATTAATATTAATATATATATATATATATATATATATATATATATATATATTAGTATATATAAATATAAATATATAATATAAATATCATATTACATATAATAATATATTATAGAAAAATATTTGATGGATTTGATTAAGGGCAAAATAGGGTTTACCAAAATGAATTGATCAAGATGATAAACCACTATGCTTTTCACCCTAATATTATGTGATTTTGTGTATGATAAGATGCAAATAAAAATCATAAACTAACCCTAACTGTTATAGAAACCACGAGGGAATTTTTTAGAGCTCAAAATGATGTGTACCTTGCTGCAAGAAGCTTGTTTCTAGGGTGCTAAGAACTCATTCGCCTTTAGTGGCGAGTGGGTCCTTGTTAGGGTTTCTGAAACTAAGATCTGGGTTGTTTTCCTTGATGTTTGCACTCTTAGATCCCTATTTGTCAACTCCCGAAAACCTGTAATAAATTATGTAGCTTCAATTATTTATTATTTCACTATTAAGGTCAACTTCGTAACTTGACAACTTTTGTAATTTTTCTTCAAACTTCTTCTCCACTTGATCTTCAACCTATAAATCTGCAAACAAACATTCATGGGAAGAAAAGCTTGTTGATTGTTAGTGAATAGGGTTTACCTAAGTAAAACCTCATTTAGGTAATTAAACCAAATGATGAAATAAGGAAATTGAAGCATGAAACATGAAATATGTAATTGATGATACCTTGGATGTTGTCTTGGATTGTAAGTTCACAAACTAACATGTAGTGGCCATGAAGAATTTAGATCTTGATCCTTGAATAAGATGTGTAACAATTCTTGCAAGTAGATCCTCAATACTACATTGGAAATCTTAGGTCAACATGTATGAATGCACTAAACCCTTAACATGATGAAATGATCTTGAATTTCTACAATAACATCTTGATAATCTAACTTGAAATGCCTTTGAAAATGCTCTTGTATTGATCTAATGCTTAAAAAATTGAATTCTTAGGCCTCTTGTAAACTTTCTAGGAGAAACAATGTGAATTAACCCCTTATTTATACTAAATCTAGAGATTAACACCAAAATTCAAACAATTCAAGCCGACACCAGATCTGTAAATGAATATTATTAAAATCCTACCATAATCAAATTCAAAAAGGGGGGTCCTCATTAAGTGAGGACCCATTCGCCACCTAGGGTGAATGGGTCTTGGTACAAGTTTCCAGGACCTTGCCTTCAGGGGGTGAAATATCATCAAAAATCCATGTCAAATGTACAAAGAAAGGGGGGTCCTATAGAGGGAGGAACCAATCACCACCTAGGGTGAATGGGTCCTAGCACCAATTTCTAGGACCTCAAATTTTACAAATTAAATGTTTTACAATTTGAATTATGAGTGTTCAGATGGATCCTCAGAAGGTGTCAAAGATAAGGCTTAAATTTGAATCAAAGGGGCTAATTAACTCTAATTAACCACAATTAATTAATGGGATTCTAGATAAGTGTGAAAGTGTGTTACAACACTTTACAACACCATAAATAGGGTACAATTTAGGTTCAATTTATTTTAAACGGGCTCAATAGCAATGTGAATGTGTACAAAACATTACAACATTAGACCTAGGTAAAATTAAGTTAATTCAATGACAATTATTCCAAAACTAAGTAAGGAAAAAGGATACTTTTTCCATTACTACATTTTGCCCCCATTTTAGTGAGAGGATGACCCCATGCCAAACTCACACTAAAGTAGACATTCAAGACACTTAAGTATGTAATAATAACAAAGATACATGATCATACCCTGAAAAAGGCCAAGAAAAATAAAGAAAAACAAAAGGATCAAGCACAACCATTCTAATGCGATGTAGAATGGGGATGTTTGTCCGTAACATGCGTTCTTCACTCTAGGGTAGTGGAACCTCAGTCTATCCACTAGGTGAGTTGTCCCAAAATATGTGTATACTCACTTTGGGGTAGTGGAACCTCAATCTATCCACTAGGTGAGTTATCCAAACAAGGTGGAAAATGAGAGAATCATATTAGCCTCTCATAGCATACCAAATTTATCCTCCTGACAGCTTCTATAAGGCACCATAATGTAATGCTTTTTGTAAATGATTTTGTAATGTAATGCATGTAAATTTTTGTGTTAAAAGGGGATTTTTATTTTCACATGTAAGGTCTTCTTCTTAGGGAACATTGTTCCTAATGTATCCAAGAGATGACGAGACAAGGATATTAGATTACCACTTATGGGATGCCTCATTCACATCATTCCACAAAGGGAGATCTTATGCTTATAAATATCAAACTCTTGGAGGACATCAAACCCAATGACACCACCAAGAAAATTAAATGTCACAAGAAAAAGAAAAATAATGCCATGAAATATGTCGAAAGATGTCATCAATGTATGCCCCCACTTTAAAGTAGTTGCTACACCATTGTTGTGAGAAATTTATTTAAAGTAGTCAATGTTTTGCCCTAGGACATGAAATCTTTCCTCAGAAAACCCTATTCCAAGTCATATGTTTTCGAAATAAGTTGCATCATGAAATAGGAAGGGAGGGTTTCCCCCATAAATACATAAGGGATCTATGGATTCAGGGTTAGTATGTCTTGCTACAATGTTTTCATAGAGCATGGAACTGTCATCATTCCCCAAATACTCATAGAACTAGAAGAATGACACAAAGAGAGTGAAAATAAAGAAAAATCCTTTCGGGTCAACAAGGAAAGAGACCTAAATGTCGCAATGCCTTGCATCATCCCCAAAAGGAAAACACAAGACAAAAGAAAAAGGAAAAAGGAAAAATAAAATTGGGTCAACATGGAAGATACCTAAATGTATCGACACCTTGTGTCATCCCCAAAAGGAAAACACAAGACAAATGAAAAAGATAAAATGAAAAGCTTTTGGTTCAACATGGAAGAGACCTAAATGTCTTGACGCCTTACGTCATCCCCAAAAGGAAAACACAAGACAAATGAAAAAATCTTACAACATAAAAAAGAATGAAGGTACATATAGAGGAATACACAAAGATAGAGAGATACATCAAACAAAACATAACGGGGGATCACATTACACACATGCAATCATATGAAGAAAACATGAAAATGAAAAAGACTAGTAACAAGGCACATGTGAGTCAACCTAAAGTAGGTTGTTTGTATCCCAATATCAGTCGGTATAAACGGAAGGCAGACAAATAGCCAAAGGTACAAGAGCAAGTGCCAAACTAGGAGAAGCACTAGGTTCAACACTCTTTTTAGGAGATTTGTCATTTAAGCTCATAGAAGAAGATAACAATGTATTCAACTCATCATGCACTTCTTTATCAATCTTTGCAATGTCAATGCCATCATCTAGATTTATCACAATGGGAGGTCGAATGAAAATGTCCATGGAATTCTCTTGTTTATGTTGCGACGAGGAGATAGAGTCATCATGCATTACTTTAGATAAGTTTGGATTTTTATTTTCTATGTTGTTGTTGTCTTCTTGAGTTCGTAACTTACAAGCAATAGCACAATGTCTACACCTACGATCTCTAGCACTTCAATTTCATTTAAATTTGTTGTTATTTGTGTTTGTGTAAGAGTGGGCTTGTCAATCACAAGTGTCTTCTCTTCATTGGGAGGAATATAAGAAACAATAGTAGCTTGTTCAACCACTTTCTCTTTAGCTTTGTAAACTTGCTTGAATCTAGGAGGGACAATGAGATTATTTGTGTTATCTCACGGTCTATTATAGGAAATGGAAGGTGATTTTTCTATAGGTTGTTCTTGTATGTGTTGAATTAATTTTGGTTCGATCATTTCTTCGTTAAGGATAGGTGTTTTAGTTATAGGTTGAGGCATGTTTCGAAGGGATAATTCTGCTATTTTCTTTGCCTTGAAATTTTGATATGTTTTGAAAAATAAATCCTCATGAGGCTTGATAGGTTTCATAGGCTCAGTCCAAAAGAAATCTAATGAAAAATTCCCTCAGGCTAAGGCAGGATTAAATCCACTATGATGCATAGTAAAATTGCTGTCAAATGGAAACTTTAGAAATTTATGCACAATCGAAGGGATGCCATTCATGGAGTGAAGCCATGGATAGACTAGCTTCACTTGAAATTGGTCTAATTGTGGGATGATGGAAAATGATACATTTAGTGTTTTTTGTCCAATCTTTAAAGGGAGATCTATCGAGACAATCGTAGGGCAAGCAAACCCATTATGTGTCTTGATCCATGCTTTCGGTTTGCCATATGTTTCTTGATATAACTCATGCACATATAAGAATTCTTTAGTGATCACATTCACTCCATAGACAAGATCAATCAATATCCCATTAATGGGCTTGTCATTGATTTGACCAACTATTTAAAGAGGACCATCAAGTGCATGCTTAAAAGTATATCATTTTGTGAGAAAGAAATGTCAAGAGGATTTTTAGTTGAGCCCTTATGAGGTCTAGCTTTGATAAATGCTACTATTCCAATTGGTTGTTCTTCATTTATGTTTTCATACAATTTGTTTCAACATTCATCACTTCATTCTTTGTTTCACAAGCTTTGACAAATGAAATATTGTGCTTAGGCATGGGATTTGTAAAGATTTACAAATTTTGATTAGGATGAGCTACAAAATTATTGATGAGTCTAGTTTTTGGTCTATTTATGGGTAGAATCTATAGTTTATTTGTTGAATTTACCATGGAATTTGATATTACATATTGATACTTTTATATAGTTTCTCTCAAACCATAAGACATTTGGGTTTAATTCCATTTCCACTAGTTTTAATGATATTAACCTATTATGTGGACTATCTATATTAATCTTGCATGTGGTTAATGAATTTTCTTTAAGGTGGTTATAGCTATGCATTTATTATGTATACTAACATTGCCATGCAAACATGATTGAGAATGCTAAGTTGAGAAACACAGTCCTCAACTAGTCACGCAGAGGAATCGTGTAAAGGTCAATTGGAGGACGATGGTAGGAGATTCCCATGTCATCCGCATGTAACCACCTTATGTTGATCTTTAATGACATTGAGCAATGTGGGCGTTACTGCAGTGGTCGAGTCCATGTTTGGACATGCATGTCTGAACGGATTCCCCTGCATGTGTAACTGCCCTTCCACTCTTTTCTCTGCGTTCCCTAAATGGAATCCTCTCAGTTAGTGGGAGTTGAATGCCTTGTTTAGTTTATAAATAAGGTTTGGATCCTCCTTCTTTAGGAGTAAGTCGCCAAGCTATTATACAATCTGATAATACTATCAGACATACTCTTTTGTATTTGCACTTTCCAATGAATAAAATGAGATTTTGAGTTGAGTATCTGAATTTGCATTAGTTTTAGAGGATACTCATCCAAGGGGGCCCACTTGGTGAGTAATCCATTCCTTTAGTTTAGTTAGATTTGTATTAGCTCCTATTTAGTACTTAGTTAAGAATCTTGCACTAACTATTCCTGCAACCACTAGAATTTCATTCTGTGACTGTTCCTGCAGCCAAAGCAGGTAGAGTGGTTTCCTATTTGCTGCTCAAATTTTCATTTTTGTCATGCATGTTCGGTTTAAATTTAATTATTGAGTGATGTTTAGAATTTACTTTGTTTATTTCCATGCAATTTACTTTTAGTATTAAGTCTCTCTTAGTTGTACAATGAAGATGATTACTTTGAGTTTCTAGTGCACATACTGAACTGACCCACTTCAAGTTCACGTCCCTGGGTTGACAATTTAAATGCAACTTCATGATGGTTAAAATGGCTATTCAGGTTAGATATCCAATCTCTGAATCATGGCTGTAAAAACTTAGTTATTGAAATCATTGTAGGAGGCTGAAAATTTTGGCATTGTTGTCGGGGATGGTGTCAAACTAGGGAGTCCTTTGGAGTAAGTGATAGTTCTTTGTTGTAATATTTTTGGAATTTTCTCTTAGTATTAGAAGTTATGATCCACTATTTTCCCCCCCATTCTTTGTGTTAGTTGGCCAATACTGAGTTGATACTGCATGCATAGAAGAAGAGATTCTTAAGGGAGATTCCTTCCTAATAATTCAAAGCCATTTTAGCTAGCAAAGCTTCCAAATCTTCCCAGAAATGAAGAAAAAGAAGAGCCACACACCTTGGTTGATATAATCCCTAACTTGACCAATTCTGAAGTTTCCCTTGAAGATCAAAATCTAATAGAAGAACCCTTTATTCTAGAACTTCATAAAGTAGGCATGGTTGATGCAAATGGAAACAGGCCTAATAGGCAAAACCAACCAAATTTTCCTTTTCCCATTGCTCAACAGAATGAAGTAGATAACCTCAAAAATATCCCTGCTTCAGTCCTTCCTAAGTTCTATGGACTTCTCATAGAAGATCCTGATACATTCTTGTTTGAGTTTGATATACTCTGTAGAAACTATGACTATACCAGTGATTCCCACATACTTAAGCTATTTCCTACTACTTTGAAAGAAGTTGCATTGAGATGGTTTATGGGCCTTGGCAAAAACACTGTGGCTACTTGGGAAGATATGGAGACAAATTTATTTAAGAAATATAAGGAGTATTGTAGGGGTAGTGATATGAGAGGAGGTGACATTTTCAAAATGCTACAAAAGGAAGACGAGAGCCTAAAGGATTTCATTTCAAGGTTTTTGTTTTGTCTGTAGAAATATCCACACCACACACTCAATGAAGAATCACAAAATTTTCTCTTCCTAAGAGGAATTAGTGAGAGTTGCACTGATGCCTTGGACCTGATGGCAGGAGGAGATATCACTCAAGTCCCTTGGGAGGATATCAAGAAGCTATGCTAGAACTATTCTAGGGCAGCTTCAAAGAAAGGAAGAGCTTACCAATCCTCTATGGGTAAGTAATCCACCAGTGGAGTCTCAAAGATGGAGATTACTAATTTTCTGGTAGATTTCAAGCAGGATATCATCAACAATTTAGCTACTTAGTTGGATACACTTCAAGCTAAGAAGAAACATGAGGAGACAAAGGCAATGCTGACAGAATATTGCCCTCATTGTAGACAAAAGGAGAAGGACTACAGATGCAAGGTGATAGCTAACATTTAAAGCAAGCAGATTCCACTTGAGTTCAAACCAATTTAGATTGAGGAAGACCAAGTCTACTTTGTTGCACAGAAAAGGCCATGGGCTTCAAGACAAGGTATGCCACCAGATCCACTATCTTTTGTTGGGCCATATTTTAATTCTTATTCATCTGGTAACTAGTGGCAGTCCCCTGTCCATCACACTATGGAGGATATCCATCACATTCTTGGGGTAACCCTCCAAATGCTTGGTCCAATTATCAAAATTATTCAGCTTAGTGGCAACAACCTCAAGGGAATTGGCAGCAGTTTCAAGGACCTTGACAACCGCCTCCAGGAAACTGGCAGCAAACATGTTAATGGAGAGGTGGCCAACAATGGCCAAACCAGACAAACAACTACATGTAGCCATCTTCTCAACCCCCAAAACTTGCTATAATGCCTCCTCCTGCTAATCCAAGCTCAAATTTACCCAAACCTACTCAGTTACCAACCCAACCCACACCCAACTCAAACAATAAACCACAACAACAACTTGTATATTTTGCTGATCCAAATCAATTCCTTGCATATGTTGTGATTTTAAGTGACATACATTTGCGTTCAGGAAATACCTTGGCAGCTCCTTCCACCCCCATTATCACTGAGCTTCTTGTGGAAGAGCAAGAAGAATCTCTGACTAATCCCATTCAGCCTTGTGCACCTAAAAATCTTGAACCAGTTCTAGCCAAGAAAATAGCCCAAGAACCACCATTCCCATAGAGATTGAAAGTTGCCAAACAAAAAGAAGACAAGGAGGAAACCAATTTTGATATTCTAGACCAGCTAAAGCATATATGTGTCCAGATACCCCTATTTCAGGCCATAAAAGATGTTCCTATATATGGCAAGGCAATTAGAGAAGCATGCCTCAAGAAATTGGGCAGGAAAAAGAAGGACCCAACTACAGTTCATGTAGCGAGAGAATTGGCTAACATCATGCTTGGAAAAGTGACTATCCTCAAGTAAAATGATCTAGGTAATCCCGTGGTTGAAGTTATTATAAATGGGATAAACATAAAGAATGCTTTGATTGACTTGGGTGCAACAATCAATGTGATGACTAAAGACATCCTGCAACAACTCAACATTACAAGCATGAGATCCACACCTACTATCCTACAACTTGTTGATAGTTCTACTGTCAAGCCTAATGGCATAGTAGAGGACCTTGTGGTGATTCTAGACTCTTGGGAGTATCTAGCCGACTTCATGGTTCTTTCTCCCAAAGATACACTAGGCAAGTATCCCATTATCCTTGGTAGGCCATGATTAGCAATTGCAGATGCTTATATTGGATGTCGTTCAGGTGACATGACCATTTATGATGGTAGGAACACCAAAAATCTTGTTCTTTATCCTCTTGCTCAGCCATCCCATGATGAGGATAATCCTGTATGGCCACATATGTGTGAAGAGGATGAAGAAGTTAACTCTATGGCACAACCCATGATGCTAGGGAGAAGTCCTTTCCTACAACTTCAAGATGAAGATGAAGTGTTATCTAGTATACTTCAGAACCATTGTCAGATAGAGGAGACATCACCCGCTCATGCACCTAGTTTTGTTGACCTCGTGAAAACACTTATGTCAGTTTTGCCTAATCTTCTTGCATCCACTCTTCCAACATATAGTTTTCTTATAGCCACTCTTCCTCTAACCATTGTCTCTGTAGACAGACTTCCTGCAGACACTCTTCTTGCAACCACTCTTCCTACAACCACTTTTCCAGCAGACAAACTTCCTGCAACAACAGGTATGTTTCACAAAAGGTACCATGTTTTAATGAAGCAACTATGATAGAGTTAGCTACACAAGTATAGGTATTTAAAGGATGATATTTGAATATCGACATTAAATTGAGTGAGGGATAATAGTTGAAATTGGAAAAATTACTGAAAGCCCATCAAAATGCATTTGTCTAGGATTATCATGATATGAATGGATTGGATCCAAAGCTCTACAATCATAGGATATATATCAAAGATGATTGCACACCTATAAGGCAACCACAAAGAAGAATCAACCGTGCATTGAGAGAAATTGTCAAAATAGAGCTGCAAAAGTTACTAGATGCAGGATTTGTCTACCCTATTTCAAACAACTAGTCGGTGTCTCCATTGGTGATTGTGCCTAAGAAGGGAGGAAATGGTGAGTTTGTGTTGACTATAGGAAGCTCAATGTCGCTACTAAAAAGGACCATTTCCCCTTACCTTTTGTAGATCAATTCTTAGACTCTCTTGCAAGAAAGCAATACTTTTCTTTTCTCGATGGATTCAGTGGTTACAATCAGATTCAAATTGCACCAAAAGACCAAGAGAATACAAAATTCAAATGTCCATGGGGGACATATTCCTATTCAATACTTCCCTTTGGGTTATGCAACACACCTGCAACTTTTCAGAGAGCAGTCATCAACATATTTTTAGACATCTCCCTTGACTGCATGGAAATCTATATGGATGATTTTACAACCTATGGTGCTGATTTTGATGAAGCATTGGAAAATTTAAAAAAAGTCCTACAGAGATATGAAGACCAAAATCTATCTTTAAATAGTGAGAAGTGCTTCATGATGATGCAAGAAGGTGTAGTTCTTGGCCACTACATTTCCCACCACGGAATTCAAGTTGATCTTACAAAAATTGAGGTAATTAATAATATTCCTATACCTACAAAACAGAAGGATGTTAGGAGTTTCTTGGGACATGCAAGATATTATAGGCATTTCATCAAATATTTTATCAAAATAGCAACACCACTGTATAGTCTCCTGACTAAAGAAGTTGAGTTCCAATGGATAGAAGGCTACAATAAAGCATTTTCTTATTTAAAGACAACCCTGACTCATGCTCATGTTCTTAAGGGACCTAATTGGGAAATTCCTTTTCAAATCCATAAAAATGCCTCAGATTATGCCATAGGAGTAGTCTTAGGATATACTTAAGGAGCCATTGAAAATTCCATTTATTTTGTTAGCAAAAACTTCCAGGGAGTTGAATTCAATTACACGGTAACAAAGATAGAAATGTTGGCAGTGATCTATGCCCTGAAAAAATTCAGGCACTATATAACAAGCTACTAGATCTTTGTGCACACTGATCATGCAAGCATTATATATCTCATGAATAAACCCTTGATCTTAGGAAGGTTAGCTAGATGGTTGTTGTTGATACAGGAGTTTGACATAACTATTGTGGACAAACCAGGGAAGGCCAACGTTGTTGCAGATTTTCTTTCAAGGTTGAGCACATCAAAAGACAGTCAAGCCATAAATGACTCATTTCCTGATGAGCATCTATTCTCCATTAGTGTGCAGACACCATCATATTTTGACATAGATAATTACCTTGTGACAGGGAGAGTTTCTCCTCACTTCTCTCCAAAAGAGAGAAGGGTGTTGATTGAAAAATATTTTCCTTTTTCATGGATAGCTAGATGCCTATTTTATATTGGACCAGATCATGTTATGAGAAGATGTGTGAGAGAAGATGAGACCTATAAAATTCTAGAGGCATTCCATGATGAACCTTGTGGAGGACATTTTGCAGCCAAGAGGACAACAATGAAAAATTTGAACATAGGATACTATTGGCCTACACTCCACAAAGATACATGAAGATATACAAGGAAATGTGATAGATGCCAAAGGATGGGTAGGCCAACCAAGTTAGATGAGATGCCACTCTATCCCCAAGTAGTAGTCACTCCCTTTGACAAGTGGGGATTGGATTTTGTGGGACCCATTGATCCCCCATCAAATGGTAAGACTCATATTTTGGTATGCACAAATTATGTAACTAAGTGGGTAGAAGTCAAATCCATGCAACATGCACGAGACAACAAGGTTGCATAATTTCTTTATGAAGAAATTTTCACACGGTATGGATTCCCTAGAGAAATAGTAATTGATCAAGGAGCTCAAATTACCTCAACAATTGTTACAAAACTAGTTAATGAATATAACATAAGGCACAAAAAGTTTACTCCTTATCATGCTCAGACAAATGGACAAGTTGAGGTGACAAACAAAGAGATTGAGGCCATCCTAACCAAAATAGTGGATATTCACAGAAAGGATTGGGCAAACAGATTATCAGAAGCAGTTTGGGCTTACAGAACCATCTGGAAGACAACTACAAGCTTCACCCCATTTGAGCTACTATATGGGAAGACAACTATGATACCCATTGAATTCAATCGCAAGACTCTCAGAACAGTAGTAGAGTTGGGAATGGAAATTTATGAGGTACTAAAAGAAATGATCATGGAGATGAATGCTTGAGATGAGATGAGGAAAATAGCCTTGCACCATACTGAAGTTGTGTAGAGTCAACGAGTCAAATGGCATGACAAATTTATCAAAGAGAAAAAAATTCAGCCAAGTGATTGGGCATTGCTTTATGACTCATGGTATCAAAATAATGCAAGAAAATTGCAGACAAGGTGGCTAGGACCATATGAAGTTGCTAAGGTATTTCACAATGGAGTTGTGCAACTCACCACCATTGACCCTACCAGATTCAAAATTACTATTCAATGGAAATCGTCTTAGATTGTATAATAGACTAGCTTACAAAGAAGTGTGTCTGCAACAATTCATCCAATATGCAGCACCCGAGCATAGTTCTTGCAGTCGAAGGAAGTGGACCTAGTGTCCCTCCTTCTAGATAATTAGGGTATGTACTTTTCATAATAAAGACTTCTACTTTTTGTAGAAGTCAATTTCTTCACCCATTCGCCCATCCGTACCACCTTTCTCTCTCTTCCATCATTTCATTCCACCTCACACCATTCCACTTCATCATCATTAATTTCTCAATTATTTCTTAAAAGGGTGAATGGTACTTTCTCCACAATCGTTGTAATGAATCCTCTACACAATCATGTTTGTACACACTCAGGTATGTGCACATTAATTGTATTCTTAATTATCTTTTAGAGTGTTTCATTTAATCACTGTACGTTAGTATGGAAATTCACATAATTTCTATAACCCCCCCTATCAAATCATTTTTTCCATCTCTCATGTGTGGACACATGTCCAAATTTAGGTTGGGGGGAGGGATAAGAAAGATGCAGATATATTGCCGCATGTCAATCCATGATTGTTTGCATCAACAAATCTTGTTGAGCTGATTTAAAATCTAAAATAAAAGATGGCCTCCATATGTGATGTGACACTAAACTATCGCCACCATTTCCTTTCATCATAACTCCCTTTTATTACCATTTATTTCCAGTATTGACCCTATCATAATCTTGAAATACAAATGGTAAATGGTAAAAACCAGAGTGAAGAAAAATTCAGTCGATAATTCAACTAGCAAGTGAGCAGAAAGGAATTTTCTTTCAAACGAGAATTATAGAAGGGAATTTTGCAGAGTGATAGATTGATTATAGACAATGGGAGGTGGAATCATTCAAAATGAGCCCTCAGTTCATGATGCTTTATTGTAGGATGCACAGTGCTTGGCCAAAATTTGAAATTGTGGCCGGTTGGACTATTTCCTAAAACTGGACGGTTTTGACGAAGGTATTGCACTAGAGTTCGCCTAGACATTTTCAGATGGAAAAACCATGGTAAAAGGGTTGGGTATTATAGCAACTAAGGAACAAATTTTAGAAGTTTCAGGGTTACCAACTGACGGCGAGCCTTACCTTATTTCTAGAGACGCGAGGTCAGCTAGGGCTATATTCACGATATATGGTGACCCTCCAATCACTATTGATAAGTAGGGTGCTGAAAGACTCTCTTTTCCTGAACCATGGAAGTAGAAAACCATCTACATTATCAGATATATCACTTATGAGGGTCGATTGTCGAACTTGCATTCAATGCATTTCAAACTATTGAGTCATATGAGGCATGGGAGGAGGATGAATGTGCCCAATGTCTTGTACAACCTTCTCTCCATCATGGTAACAAAAACTCAAAAAGGTAGGGACAAATTTTTTTCCCACCATTGTCTAATTAAATTGTTGGTTGTAAAATCTTTGCATGATGCAACACCTAGAATGTCCTAGTGTGAATCCTCCTACTGAAGAAAGGACTATAGATGTTAGTTCCTCTGAGCCAGAGCACTCTGAAAGAGAAAATTCTTCATCAAATTTTGAGGATGATAATGTTCCACTTGAAATTGTGATAAGAACAAGGGCACAAAAGAGGGAGGCAAAAGCAAGGAAAGGAAAAACACAACCAATGCAAAGAGAGGCGCCAAGTCCTAAGAAAAGAAAGGTTGGCACTATTCATCCTATAGCCAAAGAAAAACGTAAGAGCCCTCTCAAGAAATCAAAATCAACTGTTGATATTTCTTTGCAGAAAAACCCTGAGCTTGGTGGGACATCGTGTGAGAGCACTAAAGCTCCAATGGAGCAAGAAAATTTAGAAGAAGAAAATATATTCGATAAGGCAGAAAAAATGACCGTGAAGGATCTTGTTGCCCTTGTAGAAGAATTTGGGATTTGAGAACACGAAGAAAATCAGGAGTTCCTACAACAAAACCAGGAAATAGATCAAGAGTTCTTGCAACATTTGAAAGAACGAGAACAAGAGGCCCTATAACAAGAGGAGGAAAGAGAAATTGTACCTCTACAGCCTGAACCAGTGGGACATCTTGAATCTATGCAAATAGTTCTATATGGGGATTAACCATCCACAAAAACCATGGTAGGAATCCATAACCCTCCTGAATTTTCAGTGCATGCATCAATTTTGAATTTTTGGAAAGAGATACAAAGAAGAGAGGAGGAATGGAAAAAGGAAAAGAAAAGATTGAAAATAGAAATCCAAGAGAGGGATGAGATCATTGAAGAAAAGAATGAAGAGATTGTATTTTTGAAGGAGAGGGTGAGCGACATTGCAACCTTGGTGCCACAAATTTTAGAATGCAAAACCCCTCCAAGGGTTTATACTTTGCACCTGAAAGAGAAATATCTCTCCTTTAGATTTTCAAAAAATCATCTCAGGTTTGAACCCCTCTATTGAAACTCCTGCAGAATTTTTCAATGCTTATAGAATTGCCTCCCCTGAGATGAAATATTTATTATGTGAATTTTATTTACACAACTTTGTTGTAACTAAAGACCAAGATTGGAACTCGCTGCTTTATGTGGGAGACATCTAATTGAGAGCATTCATGTCTTGGATACAAAATGAGATTAGCTAGGGTGAACAATATAATTCTTATAAGGGGAAGGAATCCAATATTCCCCTATCCATTAGAGTTGAATCAAGGAACTCCAAAGGCATTTACACAGGTTGGAATAGAATGCTTTTTAGGCTTAACAAAAATAGTGGATATTCGTAGAAAGGATTGGGCAAATAGATTATCAAACGTAGTTTGGGATTACAGAACCATTTGGAAGACAACTATAGGATTCAACCCATTTGAGCTATTGTATGGGAAAACAACAATGATGCCCATCGAATTTGAGCACAAGACTCTCAGAACTGTAGTAGAGTTGGGGATGCAAATTTTTGAGGCACATAAAGAAAGAATCATGCAGCTGAATGCATTAGATGAACCGAGGAAAACAACCTTGTACCATACTGAAGTTGTGCAGAGTCAAAGAGTCAAACGGCATGAAAATTTTATCAAAGAGAATAAATTTTAGCCAGGTGACTGGGCATTGCTTTATGACTCACGGTATCAGGATAATGTAGGAAAATTGCAGACAAGGTGGCTAGGACCATATGAAGTTGTTGAGGTCTTTCCCAATGGAGTTGTGCAACTCACCACCATTGACCCTATCATATTCAAATTACTATTCAATGGGCATCGTCTCAGATTGTATAACAGGCCAGCTTCCAAAGAAGAATTCCTCCAACAATTCATCAACCATGCAACACCCGAGCACAGTCCCTGCGACCGAGGAGTTCCTGCAGCCGAAGGTAGTGGACCTAGTGTCCCTCCTTCTAGCTAATTAAGGTACACACTTATCGTAATAAAGACTTCTACTTTTGTAGAAGTCCATTTCTTCACCCATCCATCCATCTGTCCATTCGTACCACATTTCTCTCTCTTCCATCACTTCATCCCACTTCACACCATTCCACTTCATCATCATTAATTTCTCAATTATTTCTTAAAAACGTGAACGATAATTTCTCCACAATCGTTGCAATGAATCCTCTACAAAATCATGTTTGTACACACTCAGGTATGTGTGCATTGATTACATTATTAATTATCTTTTAGAGTGTTTCATTTAATCAATGTATGTTAGTATGGACGTTCACATAATTTCTATAATCCTCCTGTCAAATCACTACTGTCATCTCGCATGTGTGGACACATGTCCAAATTTAGGTTGGGAGGAGGGGTAAGAAAGATGCAGATATATTGTTGCATGTCAGTCCATGATTGCCTAGGTCAACAAATATTACTGAGTTGATTTAAAATTTGAAATAAAAGACAACTTGCATATGTGATGTGGCACTAAACTATCGCTGCCATTTCCTCTCATCATAACTCCCTTTTATTACTATTCTTTTCCATTATTCACCCTATCATAATATTGAAATGAAAATGGTAAATGGTGAAAACAGAGTGAAGGAAAATTCAGTCGACAATTCAGCTAGCAAGTGAGTAGAAAGGAATTTTCTTGCAAACAAGAAGTACAAAAGGGAATTTTGCAGAATGATAGATTGATTACAGACAATGGGAGGAAAAATCATTCAAAATGAGCCCTCAGTTCATGATGCTTTATTGTAGGATGCATAGTGCCTGGACGAGTTTCAAAACTCTAGCTGGTTGGACTATTTCATGAGGTTGGACAATTTTAACAAGGTAATGCATTAGAGTTTGTCCAAACATTTTTAGATGGAAAGGCCATATTAAAAGGGCTAGAGGTCATGGAAACTAAGGAATGAATTGTAAAAGTGTTAGGTTTGCCAGCTGATGGTGAACCTTACCTTGTTTCTAGAGATGTCAGGTCAGCCGGAGCTATATTCACAATACATGGTGATCCTTCACTCACTATTGACAAACAGGGTGCTAAAATGTTTTCTATGCTTGGGCCATAATTGTAGACATTCATCTACATTATCAAATATACCATTTGTGAGGGTCGATTGTCGAACCTGCATTCAGTGCATTTCAAACTGTTGAGTCATATGAAGCACAAGAGGAATATAAATGTGCCCAATGTCTTGTACAACCTTCTCTCCATCATGGCACGAAAACTCAAAAAGGTAGGGACAACTCTATTTCCCACCATTGTCTAATTAAATTATTGATTGTAAAATCTCTGCATGATGCAACACCTAGAATGACCTAGGAGGATTTTATAAAATTTGATCAATTTAGACCTGAGCAGTTGCAACCTAGGGTTTCACCTCAGACACGTAGGTCTAGCAGAAAATTAAGCATAGATGAAGACACCCCTAGTGCTTCAACCTCTGGTGTTGACCCTAGTGTGAATCCTCCCACTAAAGAAAGAACTATAGATGTTAGTTCCTTTGAGCCTGAGCATTCTAAAGAAGAAAATTCTTCATCAAATTTTGATGATGATAATGTTCCACTTGAAACTATGATAAGAACTGGGGCACAAAAGAGGGAGGCAAAAGCAAGGAAAGGAAAAACATAGCCTGTGCAAAGAGAGGTGCCAATTCCAAAGAAAAGGAAGGTTAGAACTATTCATCCTACAGCCAAAGAAAAATGTAAGAGCCCTCTCAAGAAATTAGAACTGGCTATTGGTATGCCTTCGCAAAAAATTCTTGAGCCTGGTGGGAATTTGTGTGAAAGGACAGAAGCTCCAATGGAGCAGGAAAATGTAGAAGAAGAAAACATATTCGATAAGGTAGCCAAAATGACCCTGGCAGATCTTACTACCCTTGTAGAAGAAGTTGAGATTCGAGAACATAAAGAAAGTTGGGAGTTCCTGCAACAAGACCAAGATTAGGAGTTCCTGTAGCAAAATCGAGAAATAGATCAGGAGTTCCTACAACAAATGCAAGAACAAGAACAAGAGGCCCTAGGGCAAGAGGAGGAAAGATAAATTGTACCTCTACACCCTAAACTAGTGGGACATCTTGAATCTATGCAAATAGTTCTATATGGGGAGCAACCATCCACAAAAATCCTAGTAGGAATCCATAAACCTCCTGATTTTTCAATGCATGCAACAATTTTGAATTTATGGAAAGAGATACAAAGAAGAGAGGAGGAATGAAAAAAGGAAAAAAAAAAGATTGAAAAGGGAAATCCAAGAGAGAGATGAGATCATTGAAGAAAAGAATGAAGAGATTGTCTTTTTGAAGGAGAGGGTGAGCGAAATTGCAACCTTGGTGCCACAAATTTTAGAATGCAAAACCCCTCCAACGGTTTATGCCCTGCACCTGAAAGAGAAATATCTCTCCTTTATATTTTCAAGAATCATCTTAGGTTTGAACCCCTCTATTAAAAATCCTACAAAAAAATTCAATTCTTATAGAATTGCCTCCCCTAAGATGAAAAATTTATTATGTGAATTTCATTTACACAATTTTGTTGTAACTAAAGACCAAGAATGGAACCCGCTGCTTTATGTGAGGGACATCCAATTGAGAGCATTCATGTCTTGGGTACAAAATGAGATTAGTTGGGGCGAAAAATATAATTCTTATAAGGGGAAGGAATCCAATATTCCCCTGGCTATTAGAGCTGAATCAAGGAACCCCAAAGGCATTTACACATACTAGAATAGAATGCTTTTTAGGCCGAGCTATGGTAATAGGATTATGCCTTGGATTGAGGTAGTTTACAGTGAGTATGAGGTGAAAAAAATAGAAAAAGAGGATACTTATCCCAGAGATGGAACACATTAATTGATGAGTTGAAGCAAGTCGAGCCATATTCCATCCACAACTATGTTGTTGCAATTAAAAGAATTAAAAGGTACATTCAAATTGGGAGAACAAAGGGATGAGAATGGCTTTCCTTGAATTTTCAGATGCCTATCCTCATGTGGCCTATACCAAATTTTAGGTTCTACCGATATGACATTACTGAGGAACATCAAAGATGGAGGAGACTTGACAAGTTGGGAGGATTCTACTAGAACCCTGATTCGCCCACAACATACACTGATATTGGACAATTATCAGTTACAAATTTTAGATCCTTGACCTAGCAGAAGCATAAATCTTCCCCTACTAGAGGACCAAAAAAATGTTAGGTTGGGGGGAGTCATGAGTCTAGTTTTTGGTCTAGTTATGGGTAGAATCTATAGTTTATTTTCTGAAGTTACCATGGAATTTGATATTACGTGCTAATACTTTTATATAGTTTCTCTCAAACCATAAGACATTTGGGTTTAATTCCATTTATGTCAGTTTTAATGATATTAACCTATTATGTGGACTATCCATATTAATCTTGCATGTGGTTAATGAATGTTATTTAAGGTGGTTATAGCTATGCATTTATTATGTGTACTAACATTGCCATGCAAACATGATTGAGAATGCTAAGTTGATAAATGCAACCGTCAGTTGGTCACGCAAAGGAATCGTGTGAACGTCAACTAGAGGACGACGATAGGATATTCCCATGTCAGCCGCATGTAACTGCCTTATGCTGATCTTTAATGACATTGAGAAACGTGAGTGTTACTACAGTGGTTGAGTCTGCATTTGGACATGCATGTCTGAATGGATTCCCTTGCATGTGTAACAACCCTTGCACTCTTTTCTCTGCTTTCCCTAAATGTCATCCTCTTAGTTAGTGGGAGTTGACTGCCCTGTTTAGTTGATAAATAAGGTTCAGATCCTCCTTCTTTAGGAGTTAGTCGCCAAGCTATTATACAATCCGATAATACTATCAGACATATTTTTTTGTATTTGCACTTTCCAATGAATAAAATGAGATTCTAAGTTAGTATTTAAGTTTGCATTAGTTTTAGAGGATACTCATCCAAGGGGGCCCAGTTGGTGAGTAATTCGCTCCTTTAGTTTAGTTAGATTAGTATTAGATCCTATTTAGTAATTAGTTAAGAATCTGGCACTAAATGTTCCTGCAACCACTAGAATTGCTTTATGTGACTGTTCCTGCAACCAAAGCAGGTAGAGTAGTTTCCTATTTGCTGCTCAGATTTTCATTTATGTCATGCATGTTCAGTTTAAGTTTAATTTTTGAGTGATGTTTAGCATTTACTTTGTTTATTTCCATGCAATTTACTTTTAGTATTAAGTCTCTCTTAGTTGTAGAATGAATATGACTACTTTGAGTTCCTAGTGCACATACTGTGCTGACCCATTTCAAGTTCACGTCCCTGGGTTGATAATTTAAATGCACCTTCATGATGGTTAAAATGGATATTCAGGTTAGATGTCCAATCTCTGAATCATGGTTGTAAAAGCTTAGTTATTGAAATCATTGTAGGAGGCCGACACTTATTACCTTGATCATTCACACCACTGATTTGAAGTTGATTATTATCAATAAGGTCTTGGACAAGATGTTTAAGATGCTTACAGTATTTTGTATCGTGTCCATTTTTTTGATGGTAATGAGAATAACCATTTTTTTTAAAGCCTCTAGGAAATAGTATATTAGGGTCACATTCTCGAACATGAGGTAACATAAGAATGTTCTTGTCAATAAGCTCCAACATGATATTATGAAGGGTATCAAGTAAAGGAGTGAAATATCTCTCTCATTCCTCGAAAGGAGTTTTCATCTTGGTAACAACCACTTGATTATTAGTTTGAGGGGAATTTAGTTGTAAAAATCCCTTATTCTTCTTCTTGAAATTTTCACAGCTATTTTGAGTTGTAGATTCAATTTTTTCGGTATGACTAGGGGGACTTTTCACATCATGACCCTAAGTCAAATTTTGATAATCACGAAGGGTTTTACATAAATATGTGAATGATGGAAATCTCAACATTTCAAGTTTTCTTTGGATTTTATCTTGTAAGTAGGCAATAAACATTAGTTGAAGGTCAACATCAAGAATCTTAATGTTTACTTGTAAATAAAGTGTTTGGTATCTTGCTATGAAATCAATCACTTTCTCATCCTCTTTTTGTTTACATGTCATTAAATCAACAAGGGTCATCTTGGGACCCCTGTCAATATGAAAGTGGTTGTAAAAGGAATCAATGAGTTCATTAAATGAACCAATTGAATTGTTCGACAAAGAAGAGAACCACTCTAAAGCGGTATCCTCCAAGGACCTAGGGAATAGCTCTTAGCCAAAAGTTTATCCTCAAAGATAAAATCACTACACAAGGATGTGAAAGTGGAAACATGGCTTATAGGATCTCCTTTTCCACCATATTTTTGGAATTGAGGGACTTCTATACCTTGTGGCATTTGCGCTCTTAACATGTCAAAAGATAATAGGTTGGATTTGATGTATTGTATAGGTTGATTGTTGTTATTTTGTTGTAATGTTGTAGCTTGTTGTTGGAGGGATGCCATAGTTTTCAAAAGAGAGCTAATGAGAGAATCATTTTGATTGTAAGGTTGAGGGGAATAAGATGGAGTAGTGTATGTATGTAGAGGGCTAGTGAATTTTAGGTTGGTGAAGGTGGATTGTTGAGGAGTTATTGTGTTTGAATGGACAAGGCTGGAAGTATTTCCTACAAGAATTCCTATGGAAGTGTACACAGTGCTAGTAGGTATGACTTTTGTGGTTGGTTGAAAATTTGTGGTAGGTTGCAATATTGTTGTAGGTTGAAAGGTTTTTGTGGGTTGAAAGGTTGTCATGGGTTGTGTACTACTATATGTAGGAATGGACATTGGTATCGTGGAGGATGGAGTTGGAATTCCACCTTCGCTTTGAGTAGACCCCAAAGCTTGAGTGCAACTACGGATGGTTAGGATGGTGTTGGTAACATTAAGCACATTGGTTGTAGAAGGTGAATTCATGGGAAATGAAGTATGCAAACTATGAGCCATGGAGGGTTGATTATCAACACTATCAGTAAGAGAGCTAGAAAACCCAAGATCCACAATGAGTGAGATATCATAGGATGACATGAGCCTTGAACTTCATCTTAAAATATTATTGCTAATAGGAAACCAAGTTGTAAATCTCATACAAGTTTTACAAACCTAGTGTGCAAACCCTAAATGGAAAAAATGTTAATGCAATGACCTAGAATGGAATACAATTTTTCAGATTCTAAACAATACAATTTACTATTATACAATGCAATAAACTAAAAATAAAATGTTTGAATGCAATTTTGAATTTTGAAAATGCACCAAATGAAGCAATTTAAGCTATATGCAATGAATTTGATGAAACACCAAATCAGGAAACTGAAACAAGAAAGTAACAACAACAAATAGAAGCCTAAAACTAAGATTTCAAGTTCTAAAAAATGCAAATCAGGATCTAACAGGGACTCATTTTCTAGTATGGGTGGATGGGTCCTGGTTAGCTAGTTTTGAGATATTTTAATTGATTTTAGAGTGATTTTTAATTCCTTTTCAAATGCTGGAAGGTTCAAGTTTGACCTGATCAAGAACTCATTCACCAGTAATGGCGAATGGGTCCTTGATTAGGGTTTTGAAAGTGTTTTGGACAATTTTCAAGATTTTAGTAATATCTTTTCCAAGTATGAGGTAGTAAGTTTTAGTTTCAGATTTTCCAAAAATGCAATACAAAAAATGCAATGAAATAATGTATTCAAAGACCTAGTTTGAAATGCAATTTTGTTTTGATTTTCAAATGCAATTTTATGAGATCTAAATGATATGCACAATGGCTGATTTGTTTTTGTATTTTTTAGATTTAGAGAGATGCAAAACAATGCAAATTTAAACCCTAAATGAGATGCAAGTTTTAAATTCAAAGAAAGAAAACCTAAATGAGATTTAATTAAATGAAAATGAGTGCAAGATCTAACCTAGGAAGCAATAAAAGACATCAAAGTCAAAAAATTTCAATATTCAATATGTCGAGTTCACCATTAATTATTAGGGGGAAAATAGGGTTTACCAAAATGAATTGATCAAGATGATAAATCACTATGCTTTTAACCCTAATATTATGTGATTTTTTGTATGATAAGATAAAAATAACAATAAAAAACTAACCCTAATTGTTATAGCAACCATGAGGGAAGTTTTTAGAGCTCAAAATGATGTGTACCTTGCTGCAAGAAGCCTATTTTTAGGGCACCAAGGACTCATTCGCCTTTAGTGGCAAATGGGTCCCTGTTAGGGTTTTTGAAACTAAGATCTAGGTTATTTTCCTTGATGCCTGCACTCTCAGATCCCCAATTGTTAGCTCTCGAAAACCTGTAATAAATTTTGTAGCTTCAATTCTTTATTCTTGCACTATTAAGGTCAACTTTGCAAGTTGGCAACTTTTGTAATTTTGCTTCAAACTTCTTCTCCACTTGATCTTCAACTTGTATATCTACAAAAACACATTCAAGGGAAGAAAAAATTGTTGATTTTTAGTTAATAAGGGTTTGCCTAAGTCAAACCCCATCTAGGTAATTAAACCAAATGATGAAATACGAAAATTGAAGCATGAAACATGAAATATGTAATTAATGATACCTTGGATGTTGTCTTGGAGTGTAAATATACAAGCTAACATGTAGCAGACATGAAGAATGTAGATCTTGATCCTTGAATAATATGTGTAACAATGCTTGCAAGTAGATCCTCAATGCTACATTGACAATTTTAGTTGAACAACATGTATGAATGCACTAAACCCTTAACATGATGAAATGATATTGAATTGCTGCAATAAAGTCTTGATAATCTACCTTGAAATTCCTTTGAAAATTCTCTTGTAATGCTCTAATGCTTTAAAATTTGAATGCTTAGGCCTCTTGTAAACTTCTTTGGAGAAACAATGTGAATTAACCCCTTATTTATACTAAATCTAGAGATTAACCCCGAAATTCAAATAATTCAAACCGACACTAGATCTATAAATGAATATTATTAAAATACCGCCAGAATCAAATTCAAAAATGGGGTCCTCATTAAGGGAGGACCCATTTGCCACCTAGGGCGAATGGGTCATGGCACAAGTTTCTAGAACCTTTCCTCCAGGGGCTGAAATAACATCAAAAACCCATGTCAAATGTGCAAAGAAAAGGGGTCCTATAGAGGGAGGACCCATTCACCACCTAGGGAAAATGGGTCCTAGCACCAATTTTTAGGACCTTAAATTTGCTAAATTTGTTATGTGGATTTTTCCCCAAGAGAAGAGAAATATATAAATAACTCTTTGGAATTAAAAGGGAGATAGAAAATAAAGGATATTATGATCCTTTGGTTAAAAGAGAGATTAATAAAAAATATTTATAAACACTCTTTAAAAAAGAAGAAGAAGAATTATTTATTTAAATAATTATTAAAAGGAAACCTTTTGTGAAAGGGTGTGATGGTTTGGAAATCACCCCTTAAAAGGATATAAATCATTCATGTGAGAATTGTGAGGGACATTCAAGAAGGGAGAACATTCAAGGAAGAAGAACAACCAAGGAAGAAGGAAGTAGTTGGTGAGGTATGGACAAGATGGAGAAGGGGCACATCTATAGTGTGTGTCCAACCTGGGGTACAAGTGCGTGCACTCAGGATGGTCCTGGCTAGGGCATGGTTTAATGGCACGAGTGTTGAGCATTGTTCTGGTGGAACCAACACTCATGTAGAGCAAAAAATTATGCTTTCTTCCTAGACTGCTCCATGACAAGAGCCAGTACCACTAACATATTCCTAGGGGTTGAGGATGGACCCACAGTGTAGTATGGGATGCACCGAATCCTCTCCCCATTTGTCCAATGGTGCATAAAACTGGAGGAAAGGATAAGACCCACGATGTAGTGTGCAATACATCGATATTATTTCTATCTGGGATACATTATGGACATGTTGTTGAGTATTTTTTCATTGGTGTGAAGGCGTTTGAACTGAGAGTGGCTTTTGCAAGTATTATTATTCAGATAAGTATTAAAACCATTTATTCTAAATTATATCGGGAATATATATATGATTTTTATGTTAATACATATGAATTATATGAATGTGTATTCCATTTATTAGGTTAACTATCTATTTTTGTATTTCTTAATAAACTCACACATATTATCTTTTGCATTGATTATTTGCATCCATTTTAAGAATATTGTAGTTTTTGTTTATCTTTTTTATAATATTTAATCCACTAAATCTGCTGCTAACACTTAAATAACTTTGGAGGAAAAGTGACATTACAAAATTAAATGTTTTACAATTTGAATTATGGGTGTCAGGATGGATCCTTAGAAGGTGTCACAAATAAGGCTTAACTTTGAATTAAAGGGGCTAATTAACTCTAATTAACCACAATTAATTAATGGGACCCTAGATAAGTGTGAAAGTGTGTTACAACACTTTACAACACCATAAATATAGTACAATTTAGGTGCACTTTATTTAAAAGGGGCCCAAGATCAATGTGAATGTGTACAACACATTACAACATTAGACCTAGGAAAAAATAGGTTAATTCAATGACAATTATTCCCAAATTAAGTAAGGAAAAATGATACTTTTTTTTGTTACTATAGGATTGCTCCAAGAGAGTATTATATTATATTTATTAAAAACAAAGTACAATATAGTACAAGGGAGGCTACAAGGAGCTAGGAGCAACATATACAGGTCTCTCTAGCTATTTTTCCCTCCATCTATCGCACCCTACTCTCTCTATCTCTACCTACCTCTCCTTCACTCATTTCTCTCTATCTCTCTCTCTCCCTTCTCTACCTCTCCCTTCCTCCTTCCCTCTCTCTCTCAACTTCCCTCTCTACTCTCTATATCCACTCACCCTCTCCCTCTCTACCTACCTCCTCTATCTCTCCCACCCTACCTCTCTCTCTACCTACCTCACCCTCCCCCCTTCCCCCTCTCTCTACATCTCTCTCCCCTTCCCTCTCTACTTCTCTTTATATCCTCTCACCCTCTTTCTACCTAGATATCCCTCTATCCCTCCCATCTTACCTATCTCTCTACTTACCTCTCCATCCCTCCCTCCTTCCATGTCTCTCTCCCTCTCTCCCTCCATCCCTATCTACTTCTATCTATCTCCCATATCCCTTCATCCCTCTTACCCTAACTCTCTCTCTACCCACCCCTCTCTCTCCTTTCATCCCTCCATCCTTCCCTTAGTAATTTATATCTTCCCTCTCCCTCTCTTTCTCTACCTACCTCTCCCTCCCTACCACCCTCTCTCTCCTCTCCATTTCTCTCTCTACTTACCTCTCACTCCACACATCCCTCACTCACTACTTATCTCCATCTCCCCTCTCTATCTCTCTCTACTTACTTCTCACTCCCTCCCTCCCTCAACTCTCTCTCCCTTTAGATATATATATCTCCTCTCTACCTATTTGTCACCTTCCTTATCTAATTCTCTCTATTTGTACGGTGAAAGCACAAACCTGTGTCACACTTTATAAAGGAATCGTCCAATAATTAAAAAAAAAATGAACTTCGACCACATAAAAGTGTCCTTTTTGTCTTGAATTTAAAAATGTTGTAAACTAATGAAATGTATAAGTTTTGACGAAGTTTATTCCTATAATTTTTTAGATTTTTTAAAAATTATTTTTATTATTTTTTTATCAATTTAAGAACAAATTTTGGAATGCTGAAAATTTTCATAAAAGAGTGATATTCACAAGATGTTAAGAAACAAATTGAAAAAAACTTCATTTTTCACTGCATTTTTTTTCTCCAAATAGGTAACTTCAATATCTAGTGCATGGAAAAAAAATCAAATTTTGATGTATATTTTTCTCGTAATAACGTTTTAAAGTCAAACTTGTCAGAATTCGACAGTTTTCATGAGATGTCAACTATTTTCTATTTTTTTAATCATTTTCAAAAAACAAATTATACCCAAGTTTGAAAAGAACTCTCTCCTCTAGTGCACCATATATATATATATATATTTTTAATATGTTTTACTATTTTAAAATTGTTTCTAACCAACCTCTTTTTTAACTTTAACAACCTATTTGCATTATTTTAAAAATAAAATATATTAAAACTAATCAAAATATTAGAAAAACTTACATATTCGGATTCACCACTCCGAGCTCTACAAAAGGGTTTTTTTTTTTAAAACACCATTTTGACTGAAAGAAATACTTAGTTGAAGCTAAAAGTTTTAGAAAATTCTAAAACAAGTCGAGTTAGTTGCCAACTAGAATGCCACATAGATAGTTTTGGTAGAAAGGGTTTTAGTTGAGGGGATTCGACCGAAACCCTTTCTATAGAAACCCCACACATAAAATAAGCCAATTTCAAAGTG
>VCHN02000014.1:150631744-150668383 GCA_007115665.2 Sequoiadendron giganteum | reverse complement strand
CCTCTGACCTTCCCTCTCTCTCTCTCTCCCCTTCCCTCTCTACTCTCTATATCCCCTCACAATACCCCTCTATACCTACCTCTACCTCTATCCCTCCCACCTTACCTCGCTCTCTTTGTCTCTACTTCTCTTTAACTCTCATCTTTATCTTCCTCTCTCTACCTACCTCTCCTTATATCCCTCCCACCCTACCTCATCCCTCCCTCCATCCCTCTTTACTTCTCTCTATATCCCCCTCTATGTCTCTCTCTACCTACCTCTCACTTTGTCCCTCCCCCATTCCCCCTCTCCACCTTTAGATATCTCTAGTTATATATCTCTTACCTCTCTCCTCTTTATATCTCTCTCACTTTCCCTCTCTTCTCTCTATCTTTGCTCATCCTCTCTCTCTGTACCTAAATCTCCCTCTATCCCTCCTACCCTACCTCTCTCTAATTACCTACATCTCCCTCTTTCTTTCCCTTTTCCCCTCTCTCTATTTCCTGTAGACACATAAAAATGACCTAGGCCTACAAGCTCTATTTTTAATCCTTTTTCTTCCTAGAATAATTAAGACATTTTAATTATGCTATTGACTCACTTTCGACTATTAATTAAATAATTCATGATTATTTAATTAATTCATGTCCTCTTTATTCTTCTTGATTATTAAATAAATAAATTTTAATTATTTATTTAATGCGTCACTAATTTTCTAAATATCTTCCTATAATTAAATAAATTTCTTAATTTATTTACCCCTTTATGTCTTCCTGATTATTAAATAAATAATTTTATTTATTTAATTATGTCACTAATTAAGCCCTCTTCTTCCTAAAAATAAATAAATTCTTATTTATTTAATCCACCTGCCACTATAATTCAATAATTATGTTTAATTGTGTAATTATTCATTGGCCTCTTCTCTCCTAAATTAAATAAATTTCATTTATTTAATTTGGTCCACTCTCCTGAATTCTGAATTAAATCATTATATTTAATTTAAAAGGTTCCCTTTGTCACATTCCTCTATAATTAAATAATATCTTTATTATTTAATTTCTTCTAAATCTTATTTATTTAAAATAAGTCCCACCACCTAAATTAAATAATTTTATTATTTAATTTCTCCTCTTTTACTGTGCTCATTTTAAATAAATATTATTTATTTAAAATAAGTCTCACTTTCTAATTTCCTCTTTTAGTAAATAATTTAAATTAAATTATTTATTGTCACATGACCCCACCACTTTTGAATTAAAATAATTTAAAATTCAAAAAGTCAACATCCCCTCTTGAATCAAATAATTTTTAATAATTATTTGATTCTCCAACAACTTCGTTTTGTGTGCCCAATATCCTCTTGTCACATGCATTGTTAGCCCTTGATTTGATTTTCTAAAAATCAATCTTGTCCATTCATTTCGAATTTGACCTAATGTTGCCCTAACCCTAATTGTGGGTTGTCATATTGAATCTTGTCCATAGATTCTAGGGCACTTATCAATCTTTAATCTCATCCATGCATACAAAATTGCATTTTCTATAAAATGCCAATTTTGTCTTCATCTTGATAATAAGAAGATAGTCACAAAATATAAATGTCTTAGTCTCTGAATTTCATCTATTTCTTCTTCTTCATCATCTTGCATTCTTGCATATAGATATTAAAATACTTCAACATTTGCTTAGGGCTTGTCATTATCATTAGATTGCTCATCATAAATTTGAGGGCAAAAACATATTTCAGCAAGTTGAGAAAGTGTAATGGAGGTCAGTCATGGAGGATGAAGACATCTAGTGAGATTGTTTCATTTTATTTCCTTTGCACTTCATTATTTACTTTGGGTTTTATGTTCTACATATGATATTTGCTAACCCTAGGAAAATACCCATAGTTACATTTCCTTGTCACTCTCTCCCTCTCCCTCTCTTTGTACCTCTCTCCCTTTCCCTCCATACTTCTCTTCATCTCCCCTCATTCTCTCTCTACCTAACTCTCTCTCCCCCTTCCACGAGTATCTCTCTCACCCCTTCCCTCTCTACTTCTTTCTATCTCCCCTCACCCCCCCTCTCTCTACCTACCTCTCTAAGTATTTCTCTCTACTTCTCTTTATCTCCCATCTCCATATTCCTCTCTCTACCTACCTCTCCATATATACCTCCCACGCTACCTCTCTATCTTTATGTCTCCCTCCCTCCCTCTCTACTTCTCTTTATCTCTCCTCTCCATCTCTCTCTCTACCTACCTCTCACTCCATCACTCCCTCTTCCCCCTCTCTCCCTTTATATATCTTTCTTCTCTCTCTCCTCTCTACCTATCTCTCACCTTCCCTCTCTACTTATTTCTATCTCCACTCACCCTCTCTCTACGTACCTCAAGCCTCTATCCCTCCCACCCTACCTCTCTCTCATTACCTACCTCTCCCTACCTCTTTCCCTCCTTCCCTCTCTCTCTCTTTATCAATCTCTCTCCACCCTTCTCTTGATACCTCTCTCTCCCCTTCTCTTTATTTCTCTTTGTCTCCCCTAACCCTCTCTCTATCCACCTCTCACTCTATCCATTCCACCTTATCTCTCTACTTCTCTCTATATACTCTCACCCTCCCTCTCTCTACCTACCTCTCCCTCTTTGTCTCTACTTCTCTTTATGTCCCATCTCCATATTCTTCTCTATACCTACCTCTCCCTCTATCCCTCCCACCCTACCTCTCTATCTCTACCTCTCCCTCCCTCCCTCTCTACTTCTCTCTATCTCCCCTCTATGTCTCTCTATATCTACCTCTCACTTCGTCCCTCCTTATTATCTCTCTCCCTCTCTCTCTCTCCCCCTTTACATATATGAAATTATATATCAAATTGGGTTTGTTACATGGGATTGTTTCAACCCTTGATTTTTTAATTAAAGGATAGATGGAATTATATCGAATTTCCCATTTGTTGTCAATTTGTGTCAACCCTACTTTTGTCGCAATATTGCAAAGTGCCTCAATTTGATGATATTTTTGGTTGGAGGATTTGATATATTTTTTGCACCCTGAGTGGGATTAAGGACTTGGATCTAATGTATTTCTAAGAGTGAGTCATCTTTCTTTGAGTAGGTTGTTAAGGACAGGGATCTATTTCTATTTTTTCTAGTGTTGTTGCCTATTAGTGTGAACAAAGATATTTGGATTTCAAATTATTTATGGGTTAGACATGTTATATTTATTTTTAAAAGACATTTTATCCTATTGAGATGGTGATCTTTAGAGATTTGATCGTGTTAAAAGTCAAAAAATATTTTTTTATTCCAAATTGTAGTAATTTATATCTAGAGGATTTGAAGAACATAAATTCTATAACCTGTAGTTAAAATTTATTTTTATTTTATTTTTTCTCATCTCGATTCTCAACTTCATGTTTATTTGGTTAGGTAAACACCATACAATAAATAATCTATCTCCAATAGAGCTCAAAATGAAAAATTGGAGTTCAAAAGAAGAGACTACTCTCAAGCTCTCTTACAGTTGTAAATTTAGTACTACCTTTAGCCACATGATTGAGTAAAAAGGAAAAGAAGAAAATGTAGAATATTTTAAACACTCCTTTGCAATTGAAGATGAAAAAACATAAAACATTCAAACCCTTTATCGAATGTGAATAAATATTTAAAGTGAAGCAAATTGAATTTACAATGATATGGAGTTTAAAGACCTAGAAAAAATGCTACCATAAATTTCAATAGGGTTTAGATATCAAAAAAATTATAGAAGTGCTCAAAATGAAAATAAAAATTATATTTGTAATCCTACTTGAGATCACATACAAATATAGGAAAAGTTGAACATATTATAAAAACCAACTTCGCTCAACTATAGAAGAAAAATGCATTCATCTATAAAATACATTCAACCTTGGAAAAATACTACAAGTGAGCTCAATTGATACTTAAAGAGACATATAATTTCACAAAAAAGAAAAAATATTCCAGGGCTGATAGAGATGTGCATAGATTGGCACACATGTGTGGATTTTAGCATATATCTATTTATCTAATGGTTTATACATATAATATTAACTTTGTAAATACCAATAATAGACTAAATTAAATGATTCCCTAAGAAAAACACAACATTGAATACAACCCTATAGAAATGATAAAGGCGTACATTATTTACATTGAAAATCTTGCAATCATAGACCTTATTGAAGACTAGATCTTCAATAATAGATGTTGATACTTAAATGAAGACCAATATTTTGTAATAGAAAATCTCACATTTGGTTGTCATAGTCTACACCATAGATGTTAAGGTACATCATACATTTCAAAAGTCACACAAGGATAAACTTTAACAAGTAATTAGGGATAAGTCTACAATATACATATGATGCACTTGATTAACAAAAATAAACATCGAGGGAAATCTTCTTGTAGTTCTCCATATTGAATGAGAATTTTGGGAAAATTATTGTGTTTGAAAATACACATGTGCATGAAAAAATTAAGATGGTTAAAGTTGAAAGTTTGAATGCTATTAGATTTTAGTTTCAAGTAAATGCACGTAATTGTAGAAAATTTATTTTCTACAATATTTTACACTAGACTAAGTTGAGATGTAAGAGTTTGAAGCTACAATCATGACCATGCCATTAAGTTTATTTTTTCACTACATTTGACTTTTCATGAGTTTTATGATTTTATAAATTTTAACTGTTATAAAATTTTGTTATTGAATATGTTATAGTCAAAATGAATTAGACCATATAAATACATTATTAAAGTGTCATAGTAAAAAAGTGAAAGTTTCAATGTCCGATCTCTAGTAGAAAATATTGTGTGCATTGATTACAGGGAAAGTCAATTCATTACATCAACATTATTAGAAGATAAAGTAGCAACCAAAACACATATAGACAACTTATTAAAAGGACCTTCCATTTAGAATGAATGAACATATTATTAAAAAATAAATATGTCAAAATCTAATCTTCAATAGAAATAATATTTGAACTGATTACAAACATGCATACAAAATAATGTCATTATCAAACGATACAATGATATGAATACAAAAACTTGTACAATTAATTATGGATCCAATAGTTTACATCAATTCAGTAAAATAATAGATAAAATAATTTTGATATTTTTAAAACAATTTAAAAAAAAATTAAACATTTAAAAACTCAATCAAACTATTTTAATCACGTGTTCTCATTAATTTATTTGTGATCAACTCCCACATAACAAGATAACAAACTGTTTTTTTGATAAACAATATCATTTTCTATTAAAATATAAATAATATTTTAATTTTGAGTTCTCATTCATTTATTTATTACCACCTCCCACATAACAATAAAAAATATTACTTTAATTTTATATTCTCATTGATTTATTAGTTACCAAACTCCACATAACAATAAAGCATTACATTACAAAATAAATGATCTATCATTTCAAATACAAGTATACTCTACTTGTTTATTTATCTATCCCAAACTTCAAACAAATAGATAGTTGCTATTAGGATTCAACCCTCTATGCTTTAGAATCAAACTCATTGACCCATTTTCATGACTAGTGGTTCACAAGAATCCATCTCTCATGATAGTAAATGGTCCACTTAGCACTTATTGCATCTAGGTGATGCTCACAAAGGTGAAGCACTCAAGTGTTCCAACATGATTAACCATGGAGTTTCCCAAATTAAACCCACTTAACTTGCAATCTCATTTACAAAATCATTGTTGTACCTTATGACCATTTAGGGTATGGTCCCATGGAGGGGGGCTTCCTAAAAAATTTCATGGGTGCTGCTTAGATTTTTTAGGAATATTTTAAGGCTAGTGGTCCCATGAATTCAATTTTGCAATTCAGCGTAAAAGTTTGAGCTCCAAAATTTAAGGACTGAACACGAGTATTTTTGGTAAAAATTAATAAATAAATAAAAATTCTCTCATTTTTAATTTTTTTTAGGAATTTAAAATTTTAAGTGATAGACAAGTGGCAGAAAAACTTTCTAAAAATTTCTTAAGCTGTAGGGGGCAATATCTAGCCCCACCTCAATTTCACCCGCTGAAAGATTCATTTTTAAAAGGTAGGGGCTCCTATTTTTCTGGAAAAGATTCTAATTGATCCCATCGCACAATTTTTTTTTCTTCATGGGACCGCTTGATCCATGAAAATAGAAGCCCAAGCCCCCCATGGGACCATACAGTTAGAACCCCTTTAGCACACTCTCTAAAATACCTCCTACTTATCAGATAGATAGCTACTCAGGTTTTTACAAGACTTTATTCAACACGAAAAAAAGCACCTAAATTCAGTATGGCAATACGGACAGTACTTAGACCTGTAGGTCTCGAGGTAGACTCACGTAGCGGATACTGCAACATCAATGGCATCTACTACAGCAAGCGAAAGCAAGTAAATTTTCCACAGGACGAATATCTTGACCTCCCGACCTTCATCTCTTCACAGGCTCATACAAGTCACATAGCTCTCGTTGACTCTGCCACAGGCGAAAAAATCTCCTACGGCGAACTATGGCACAGTGTGAGATCCTTAGCTGCAGGCTTATCACAGAATGGCGTCAAGAAAGGTGATACAATTCTCATCCTTTCACCAAATTCAGTCCACTTTCCCATCATCTGCATGGCCATCATGTCCATTGGCGCAATTGTTACCACAACCAACCCTCTAAACACTGCAAAAGAAATAACAAAGCAGGCCGCAGATTCCAAGGCCATGCTAGCCTTCGTCACACCAGAACTAACCAGCAAGTTGGATGACACCAATCTGCCATTAGTTCTGATATCATCCCAACATTTTTTGTCTCAGTCAGACTTCCATCAGGTGAAAAATCCGAAGAATGTGTCCATAAGGTTTTTATTAGAGCTTATGGCCTCAGACACCAACCAAATGCCCACAGTAAAAGTCCATCAAGATGACACTGCCACTCTGCTTTACTCTTCTGGCACTACTGGCCTCAGTAAAGGTGTGATTACCACCCACAGAAATCTAATAGCCATGGTGTGCATGGCACTGGAACGTTTCCATTCTGTAAGAAAGGATACCTTTCTCTGCACTGTGCCCATGTTTCATGTATATGGCCTTGCTCGAATTGCATGTGGGTTTCTTGCCTTGGGGTCTACTATTGTTGTGTTGTCTAAGTTTGAGTTGGGTAAGATGCTCGGGGCTATTGAGAAGTATAAAGTGACCTTTTTGCCACTAGTGCCGGCAATTTTAGTGGCTCTGACAAAGTCAGAGATTGTCAAAAAGTATGATTTGGGGTCTCTGCGTACTGTCCAATGTGGAGGATCTCCCCTCAGCAAGGAGATTATTGAAGAGTTTATTTCAAGGTTTCCCAAAACTGTATTATTGCAGGTAGGTAGTATTGGTTGCATTTTTTTCCTTCATTCAGATTCTGTTTTGTTAGTTCTATCTAGACTTATCATCCCCTACTTTCATAGTCCAAGAGACCCTGTTCTTAGGGTTTACATAGCCCATAATTAATATAAATTACATTAGTGGGTTTTAAGGCTTCCATGTTTCATAATTACTTACAGGAAGGTCGGGCATTACATGATCTATTATTAGAATAAAAGAATTGTTTGGATTTTTATACAGAAATAATTTTATTTTTTTTAGAGTCATTTTATTAATGTAGTAATTCATGTACATGGTATTAGTGGATTTTCAATTACTTCATCTTTTATTACTTGATTATGATTAAATTCTTTATGTCTATTTATTGGATCATACTATAATGATCCATCACCAGAACAAAAGATATGATTGGATTGTGCAATAAAGCTATATAAAGAGATCTATTCTGCAATCCAGACACATTATGTGTTTGATTCTGAATCACTGAATGTGATTAGAAATGTCGATGGAAATAAATCCTACAGTTATTTAAACAAAAATGTGTACATATGCATCATCAATTTCTTCTCCTCCACAATCAAGATCAGCAAAAAGGCTGCTTCAATATAGTTTTGGGTTCTCTGGCATTAGAACATAAGATTCTGTGGTTTGATGGTGTGGACTTACAATAATAGGTACAACTATTTGAGTCTTAATTCCAGAATGGGCTCTTCCGGCACAGAAAGCTTAGAGCCAAATATCATATTTGATCTTCGGGGAGCAATTAATTCTTATTAGCAAAGTGACTGAGATTCGAATTCCATAGTCTCCTATCCTATGCCAACCTGCCGGGAAAGTTTTAAACTGAAAACCCCAGTTTGGTTTTTAGGTGCATGTTTACATTTTCAAAACTGTAAGTACCATGATAATATGATTCATGTTTAAATTCCCATTGGTGAGTTCTATGTCACCCAAGTGTGTTGATCCATCTCTTCAAGTAAAATGATTCCAGTTCAATTCCAGCAGTCCTCTGTTCTGAGATAATGGTCACATCTTTTTCAGTAGATTTACATTTAAACCCACATATTTGAGTACAAATTCCACGTTGGCATATTCTAATAGAACAGTTTGTTCTTCAGGTGTGGACTTGCATTTAAACCAATGTGGCCTGTTCAAAGAATTTTTTTTGGTATTTTTTTGTGGATTCACATTTATGAAATGATTCAAAGTGTACAGTTTTCTGCTTCTTTATACTCTTATCCTATTCCCGTTCTTATTTGGCAATGCCCTTGAATCACTTTCATTGTGTTCTATTTAGGCCAATTTTTTTGTTCATCTGGACCAATTTTCTATCCATTTATTGGAGATATCTGGTACCTGTGTTCATTTGGGACTAATGATCTTTCCTTCAATCTCATTGATCATATCTAGCAACAAATGGCCATTTCTCCACAGCGAGACATTCTTGACAGTCATTAGCCTGAATAAAGGTAATAGTGCACTCATAGGATGGTCAAACGGCTATGCTTGATACTTCAACAACATGAGTCCACACAATCATATAATATTGCAAGATAAAGTAGTCGCAAAGAAATAAAAGATAAAGTAAAATAGAATAAAAGTATAATAATCAACAAAATATTGATTTATGTAGTAAAATTTTGATAATATGTCAATGAAACATTCACAAGTAATATATTGGTATCTTTGTTCACGAATAATATATTGGTATCTTTGTTGTTTAGAGAAAAAATTACAATTTTCACGCAGTTATTATTTGACAACTACAAAGATATACCTAATATCTTCCGCGTAACAACCATCATCAAACTTTAATAAAAACATTTATATTTTCTTTAAGAAAGTTGTAGATTATCTAAAAAAAAAAATGTTTCCATGATAAGATTTGATTTTTTTCTTTATTTGTCACAAATACAATCCAACAGATTTTCCTTGGCTTGGTCTGGTTTGTGTGACTCCAGCATGTAAATTCATTCTGTCCCTTTTTATTTATTAATTAATGAACACCCTGTACATTATGTCTGGGATATTGTAGATCTATTTCATTAGGAATAAAAATGGATTAACTTTATTTTTCGCAATGAGAGACGGGGCTCACAAATGACTTTTACAAATTTTACTTTGCTTTGGTAGAGTTATGGGATGACAGAAACAATAGGAACGGGATCATCTGCAGACACCCTAGAGGAAAGCAGGCACTATGGATCAGCCGGTATGGTGTCCGCAAATATTGAAGCAAAGATAATGGATCCCAATTCTGGCATTTCTCTTCCTCCAAACCAAAGAGGAGAGTTGTGGCTTCGTGGCCCAACAGTTATGAAAGGTATGGAATTTTTCCCTGGTTAATTTTTGGCAACTTAGCATCATTAAGCTTAATATGAAATATGGTCAAGTTCTATTAAGCGTCTCAAACATTGTTAGGACTGCATCATTTGGATACTGAAATGTTTTGCAAATATCAAATATGGACAAACATCATTTGCTATAAAAACCTAAGATTTCCATGAGACTTCTATCACAAGATATATAACCTACGCTATTGAATGGCAGGATACTTTAGCAATCCAGAAGCCACTAGTTCAGCTCTGGACAAAAATGGCTGGCTACGTACAGGAGATCTTTGTTATATTGACACTGAAGGCTATGTCTTTGTAGTAGACAGGCTGAAAGAGGTGATAAAATATAAAGGTTATCAGGTATGAACATCATTTGTTTAGTATCTTACATGCATTGCAATTTTTCAGCTACCTTAATAAACAAATTTTGATTTAATTCTAGACTCGTATGATGATTTAGTTCTCTGTATTATAGGTTGCTCCTGTCGAATTAGAAGGACTTCTAGTTTCTCATCCTGAAATTTCTGATGCCGCAGTGATACCGTAAGCTATTGTTCACTTTGCAGGCTCGATCTTAGCTTGCAATTTCAACAAGACCTATGTCTTGAAGAAGGAATTTTCGGTTGATATTTGAAACATTCCCTTCTAGGCTTATAGGTTGTATCAAGGAACGAGTTCTTAAGCACAATACATAATTTATCAGGGTCATATGAGATGGATAATTGAAATTCTTATGTATGGTTGCAGGTTTCCAGACAAAGAAGCAGGCCAAGTTCCAATGGCTTATGTAGCTAGGAAACATGGCAGCATACTCTCAGAAGTTAGTGTGATTGACTTTGTTGCCAAACAGGTCATTTTCTTTAGAAATGTTGCACCTGTATCCCTATTAATTGAATTTTCATTATGCATTTGAAAGTTTAGGCCTTATTTCAGAACTCTGCTAGTGTTGTAAAATCCTATAAAATCCTAAAAAGTTGTCTTATTCCAGGTTGCACCCTATAAGAAAGTTCGAAGGGTGGCATTTGTGAGTGGGATTCCAAGAACTGCAGCAGGAAAGCTATTGAGAAAGGATCTGATTAAAATTTCCACATCAAGACTTTGAAACTTCTTAGATGAAAGCTTTAAGATTCGGCTGTAAAACCATCCAGAATGCAGATGAATGAAATGAAAGAAAAAACAGAAAATTAGAATGATAGAATAAAATGTATTGTAGAGTAAGGCAAAGTATATAAGAATGAGTGATTACAATATGTGCTATAGGTAAGTCTATATAGAACATACAATCTAAGAGACTAAAACACAACACATATTTGATAATGTTTAAAAAATTTCATAGGTTAAGTGTAAACGATCTAAGTGGAGAAGTAGCTAGGAAATAGAAGAGTTAGGAACTATACCATGTTCATATTAATTGATGGGTTGAAAATTTGCTTGTATTTTGATATTTTTAAGTTCATTTATGTCCAAATCTGTTACTTAATCGTCATAATTCAACCATTATTCCTCATTTTGCTACCATTAGTTTATATAAAATAAAATAATTTAATATGTTTTAAAAGGATAAAATAAACTTTAGATTCTAATTTTTTAAAGCATTAATTCATTCAGTTGTATATGACTGAATAGGGTGAGTGGACCTTCTATAGCCTAAAGGCATAATATGGATTGCACTATGGAAGTTGTTGATTATTTATTGATCTTCATTTTGTTTGAATAATATCTTTTTATTATTGTATTTTTGTATTAGAATGAGATAAACATAAAATAGTTATTCAAATGATCCCAAAAATTTAATGATCAAAACTGTTATTCAGCCTAAACAATAAAACCACCTAAGCAAACACAAAACCCCTAAGCTATAAATCCAAAAAGTGAAAACACAAAAAAAGAAGAGTCCTCATTTTTAACGAGCCATATATGCAAGGCACAATAGAAACAATATATTTTGATGATGATAATGTGAGTAAAGTGGATCAAGGTTTGTTGCAAGGTTGAGAGAAAAAATGTTATGTTTTTTTTAATGATGCATTAGAGTTCTTGACAATATTTCATAAATTAGGATTGCATGTATTGAATTACATTGGAATTATAGATTTTTTTATATTATAGAGTATTTAGGATAGGTGGATCGGATTTCATTTAGGTAGTCAATGATAAGGGAAAACTAAGTTTAGAAACAAGGATGTCACATCCCTCCCAGATGCGTCCAAGGTGGATTAAAGAAATAATTAAAAAAAGAAAAGAAAAGTGTAAGTCAATGCATTCAATTTAATAAGGCATGGGATACACTATGGGCTTGTTGGGTGGGCATTAATCGTTAGGAAGGGAAGGAAAGTATGCAGGAAGAGTATAGGGCAGAGTATGAAGAGAGAATCACGAAGGAGAAAAGGCAGAGGCAAAGTGTGAACAGAGGATGGGATAAAGGGTGTGATGGGTAGAGAAAAGAGGGAGGAAAAATGCATAGGAAGAAACTTTCAGACGCACACAGTAGAGGGGAAATGGAGAAAGAAAGAGAAGACAAAGGCTATCAATGGGGGGGTTTAATAATTGGAGCATCGATCTCTATTTTAGACGATATATTGGAAATGTCAAGATTTCTAAGTTGCTCGGCTATGCAATCAATTGGGACCACAACACATGCCCACACTTGCTCACTCGGTATTCATCGATTTGAATGGGCCAGAAGATGTATCCAGGGCTATGGACATCGATCAAGGTGAAAAGGAGAGTCGGAACCAGATATATCTCCAACAGCATTTCCAGGCTAAGTATAATCTGCTCTCTCATAGTGTTGGGTTTTTAATTATCCACTCGTGCAAGTGTCATCAGAAGGATTTTACTAAATTTGAAGGGAAGACTAGGAAGAACAGTGATAATGGAAGTTATATTCGTGTTCTTATGTGGGATGTGGAAAGATGAACAATAGTATGTATGCTTGCCTCTTTCTAGCTGTAAAATATATAGAATGTTTAGGTCTTGTAATTCTCTTTTGTATGTATCTTATAATAATGCTGCTAGTTCTTGTAATGATCAGCTAATCTGAAAATGTTTCTATTAAATCTATTAATTGGCAGCTAATGGGGACACAAGATTGTTGTCACACATATGATCAATGAAGAATTAGATTCACCAAAACACCCAGAAACACCTAACTTACAAAATAATAAGTATAAACTAATAGTACATGATTCGATCTATGTTGAAAGGAAAGCAAGAGGAAGGATTTTAGTCCACATAAGTATCTCCTAACCGTTCTTTCTCAAATCTAAAAGTATATAGACTGTAAAGATAATAATTAAAATAAGGATTTTGGCCTCATTGAATAAGTCTATACGGTCATATTTATGCATGCAATTACCTTAATAAACCCTTGCTAATGACTATCTTTCTTAATATGTGGTACTTAATATATTGGGTCATAATCATTTCAAAGGATTATATCCAATTGTGGTATATGATGTTTGTGTAACCATCATGTTATTTTTCCATGACTAAGAAAATTGTCTTGGGCCTTAACTTCTATCCTAAAATGAGATTGTGTCATATGGTGAAGAGTTTAGGTAGTAGGCACGACATTTGAAGTGAAATGCTATATATGGGTTGATGCCATTATTTAGGAAGAATATCCATACCCAAAGATTATTTCTCATCTTCGTAGGAATAATATCAATGCAACTTTTAATTCAATAAATCTATGATGTTTTAGATAATTAGAATATTGGAAATACTACATGTAGAGTTAGGTTGAGAAGATATCATGATGCATGTATAATGTAATCAAGAGTTAATTATTTTGATACTTTATGTTTGAACTTTAAGGGAATTAAATGGAAAAAAGCCAATTGTCCAGTATATGATGTTTTGTGTAACCATCATGTTATTTTTCCATGACTAAGAAAACTGTCTTGGGCCTTAACTTCTATCCTAAAATGAGATTGTGTCATACGGTGAAGACTTCAGGTAGTAGGCTTGGCATTTTAAGTGAAATGCTATATATGGATTGATGCCATTATTTAGGAAAAATATCCATACCTAGAGATTATTGCTCATCTTCGCAGGAATAATTTATCAATGCAACTTTTAATTCAATAAATCTATGATGTTTTAGATAATTAGAATATTGGAAATACTAGATGTAGAGTTATGTTGAGAAGATATCATGATGCACGCAACTAATGTAAGCAAGAGTTAATTATTTTGATACTTTATGCTTGAAATTTAAGGGAATTAAATGGAAAAGGGTTCTAGGTCAAATCTTTATCCGTAAGATAACCTAGTAATATGAGTCTAGGCTCATGGTTGAAACTTGACACAAACTATTGATACTATGGTAAATGCTTTATATGACTACATGATGTCTATCAACCTCATAAATATGTGGGAAATTTGATATTAGAATTATTATGTGAATGAAGGATAGTATAGCTATAGTAAACCATAATATGAATGCATGATAGGTGGAGGATGATAATTATTGTTGAGATTGTGTTATGAGATAAATCCTACGTAGCATCTCTTGATACCTTACCGATCATGATCATTAAGGTCAAGATTAACTTAAAGGGAAAGTATGAATAAGTTATCTAGTCTAAAACTAGACTATTATAAGAGTATGGAGTTACACGATAGGGTAAAGAAAATTAGAACGAGAATATTATTAGTAGTTGTGAGATGAGGATTGTCAAGGTGGCTCGGTTACGCTTGATCCATGATGAATCAAAACATAATTTATCCACTAAACCTCAATCTTACAAACGAGATCATTCAAATTGAAAGTTTAAACTAAGCATTCATTAAAATTGAAAACTACAAACTACGAAAGCAATTAAATGTCTACTCTTTAACCCATTTGAAACTTATCCCATTTTGGGATTGGTGTTGTGTTGATGTGGAACAACGACCATTTCCCAATCTCGTGATTAGTGACTCTGTTTCAATCGATTCTATGGAAGAGAATCGATGAAACCATTGTGGTAAATGGATGAAAGCCTAATTTATGCTAAAATGGACATGATGCAAGTTATATTAACATGATTTTATGCTAAAATTGGTCTAACTATGCAAGTGCCACTAACTCATTTGATTACAAAATCCGATGAAACCTTCCGACGAAAGCTATATAATCAGATGTATCATCGAGAACTTGTGCGAATTTTCATTTTTTTAAAATTTTATCCTCGACGTTCGTTGGAATTTTGACGAACCATTTTTTTCGTCTACATTTCGACGAAGATCTTTCGCCAAAATTTCGACGGACCTGCAAAGTTAAATTGTGGCGGGTATAAATAAAAATGAGCTCGACTATTTATTGCGACAGTGTTTTGCTCGACGGTTTTCTTGGGGAAAATTAGAAGAAACTCAAGAAAATATCGCCAAGTTGAGGGTAGTCATTGTATTTTTCTAGAATTTATTTGTGAAGTCAGATTTGTACTTCCAGGTTTGAAAATCATATTTTAAAGCAACATCTCATCAGATTTCATTTTTAGTCTTGTGCATTTTTAGAATTTCATTTCCAGATTTTAGACCTGACTTCACAAATTCTTTATAAGGGAATTGTTTATAACTAATGGAAAATTCTTGATGGATTTGGACAAAGATTATATTTGCAAGGTTTCAATTTTAACCCTAATGATCAATTTTCAATAGATTTGGGAGCCATAGCTAGATAATATCAAAGGTGTTGGTTATTTTTTACTGTAACCAAGTTTATCTTCTAGACACATAGCATATAAAATCTCAGATAATACTGCCTTACAATACCATCAATCTATATTCTAACCCAATACTACTTATCAAATCCTTATATGAACATAGTCACCTATAACCTCACTCAAGCATTTTAATTAATTCCTTGAATTAAAGCCAAAATGAGAATTACACACACCATAACAGTGAGATGAACAAGAATAACCCTTGATCATTTTATTCAAGATAATAATATATTCATACAATGGAGATACATGACCTTGAAATGAGTAATTTTCATTCAGATGCTAGTATTGTCTTGAAAATTAAGTACCCATGAAACTAAAACCTACAACAGAATGACACCAAACCTAAGAATAGTATCTTCACTATAATATCAAGCTCTTTACAAATTCTCTCTACAACTTCACTTAGACTCGACCTAAAGATATCTAAGTTGCTAACCCGTATTTCTGGTCCTGAAATCCTTCTTATAGGGAAAATGAAGGAGCAACAAGCATCGAACCAGAAATACACTTGTCACTAGTCACTTGGACCACCTTATGACATTTCAAAAATTGGTTACAATAGCTGAGTCTCTGAAGAATCTTCTTGTTCATCCCATCCACTAGAGAATAATTGTTGCATTTGCCAAACTTCAAAAACTTGCACCAAAACTGCCACCAAGACATAGCCAAAATTTGTTATAACCATAACCACTGAGCCGTTAACTGTCGGTTGTAGACTTTGTCCTATTCTTGTTCAGTTAAGTACTTTTCTACCCATCCTTGATATTCCTCATTCGTTGGCCAATTAAAATTTACCACCTCATTTACCTTGGCACTGTAAGGTGTATACTTTACTGCTACTTGATTCGCCTCCCTTTCAAAAGATTCCAAAAATGTGCTAGTGTTAATTATTTTATCCATACTACTCATCAGCATGTCATAATCTGAGTCATTACAAATCAATTTGATTTGTGCATTGATGATTTCATCTACCCTGTCCTGCCATTGCTGCAATAATCTAAAATTTCCTTGGGCATCTACAATATCTTGTAAAGATGTGTCACTCCAGTCATCAAAACTTTTTACCAACTCTTTAATCCTCCTGCTGAAATCATCAGGTAAGGCTTGGAAACGTTGCAGTGACTTCACAAAGTCTTGAGTAGGCCTTAATTGTTAAGGCCTATTAGCTGCATTTTGAGAATTTCATTTCCAGATTTTGTTGTGCAAGTTCAATATTCTGATTTGAGGAGTCTAACAGTTGGAAATCATAGTAAAATTATAATTTAATAATTTCTGGAATTAGCATTTGAAAGTGGTTTTTGGGGTCATTAATTTCAGACTATCTTCTATTTTGTAGGGGTGGTTGCATGCCGATTTTTTTTGTGTAAAATATCATAATTATTATATTTTGTTACCAATGTATGATTAAAAATTATTGGAGTGTGAGTTTGATATTTTTTGAAGATCTAAATATTCAAGCTTGGTAAAGAAAAATCATGTCAGTTAATATTAGTCTAGAACAAAATGAAGAGTCACTTGATAGATTGTGGGCTAGATTCAAAAGAAAGGGTGATGGGAAATGTTATTGTCCTTGCAATAATTGCAAGGGCTTAAAGATGAGAAGACTTTTAATCACAACAGTTGAGAAACATTGTAGGCAACATGGTCACGTTGAAGGGGGGCATGGTTATCGTCCATTGGTAAGTTGTTTATTATATGTGTTTATATTGATTGAATTTGTAAATGTTTATATTGTTTTAACATTTGATATATATATAAAAAATCACTTGATCATGACCATGGTTTATCTGTGTTTGTCATTATTATAAAGGTGGGGCGCCCTAGGGCACATGATATGGATTATCACGGCCCGAAAAATGTGGTTTTGCAAGCGGAGGAACATGGAGCTATGAATATCGAAGATGAAGTTAATGATCCTATGGAAGAAGATGATCATGCGCCAGAAAACACAATTGAAGATGATGGTACAAATACATTGATCCATGAAACATGTAGTGGCACATTTAATCATGTTGATCGAGATGACTTTGATGATGTTCATGATTTATCTGTATTTGAGAAGGCATACGAGCCCCTTTATGAAGGCTCCCAAACAACTCTTCTCTCTATTGTATTGTTGCTGGTGAGCTTGAAGGTTATGAATGGTTTATCCAACATAGCAATCTCATGGATGTTAAGGTATGTCATATATGTCATCTTTTTTCATCTATTTTAATTGTTGTTAGTTCATCGCTAGTAAATAAAGGATGAAGTATGTACCATTAATATTCTTTATATTAAGAAATTATTTTTTGATGTAGATTGATTAGTGAATTTTTGTTACCACCATCAAATATTTTGCCTCGCTCATGTCGAGATTTATCTAGCATTATGAAAGATATTGGAATGGAGTATCAAGCAATAGATGCATGTCCCAATGATCATATTATATAGCATAAACAACATGAATTTGCAACAGAATGCCCGGAATGTTATATCAGTAGATATCGAACAGATCAACTAACAAAAAAGGTGCCTCGCAAGGTTCTTCGTTATATTCCCATTATTCCACGTATGCAGAAATTATTTAGATGCGAAAGCTTAGCGCAATTTGTGGATTACCATGCACGAAATAGAAGTGGAGATGAGATTATTTGAATTCGTACGGATGGTTCTGCATTTAGGGACATGGAGGAAAAATGGCCACACTTTAAAGAAGAACCTCATAATCTCAGACTTTCATTGGCAGCGGACGGTGTCAATCCATTTGGAGAGTTGAGATCTATTTACTCGGTGTGGCCTGTTTTTGTTATCAATAATAACATTCCTCCATGGATGTCAATAAAGAGGGAGCACATAATGTCGGCAATGATTGTTCCAGGTATTTGTTTACATCAATTTTCTTTAACGTAGTAGCATCTCATTTGTCTTATTTGTTGCATAATGACTTATATGTTTTTTTATTTAATAGTCATGTACATGAATTTATATATATTGCAGTAAAATGGTTATAATAATTATGTAATATTTATGTTCATTCAACTAGGTAAGTACCAAGTTAAAGATATGAATGTATATATTGAGCCTTTTATCGACGAGTTACTAAAGTTATGGAATGGCTTGACTATGTATGACGTATCTAGACCAATAGGACAAAGACAATTTGAATTCCATGCAATCCTTGTATGGACAATTCATGATGCCCCAGGGCTAACACATTTTTCTAGTATGTTATAACGTTCGACTGCATGACTTTAACGATATTTAATTTTATGAAGTAGATATCATGCATGTTTTTAAAATAATCTATTTATTATATATAATTATAAAAATTGACATATTTAATCCAATTATATATGATTCGTAGGTCTTCAAACAAAGGAAAAATTTGCATGTGCAATTTGTGGTCCAAAGATGAAATCTCGTTGTTCAACAAGTTTAGGAAAGCAGGTGTTTGATGAGTATAGGCACTTCCTCCACATAAATCATAAGTATCAAACTACTGAAAAACATCTTTTCAATGGGGAAGAAGAGACTACATCAAAACCACGAAGAATGACACCTCGCCTATGGAAGTTGGAATATAATAGAATTATCGGATCAAATTGTTTATCTATCATTTATGATATGTTTTGAATTTATATTTTTATATTGTTTTGTGTTTACTTATGCTGTAATTGACAATGATTGTCGTTGTTAATTTGTTTAACTTATATGCTTCATGAAGGTCGTCAAGGCATTAATGGTCGGCTTCCACAAGGACTGAAAAGTTATCCCAGACAATTTAGTAGGTTGCCCTACTATGAGCAGCTACAAATTGTGCATTTGTTTGATACAATGCATATCGAAAAGAATATGACAGAAACATTATGGAAAATATTGGATGGAAAGAATGACAAAGAAAAAATTGTCAAAATTTGTAGTGACATTTAGGAAGCCAGTCATGCAATGAAAAATGTCATTCAATTAAATAGCGATGGAGACCAAATTAATATAAGTGCCATTCCTTGGTTATTAACAGAGTAACAAAGCAATGCTATAAAACAAGTCATACGAAAAATTTGATTTCCCACAAGATTTGCTGCGAACATAAACAATATCATAACAAAGAAAGGTGAATTTGGGTCAGGGATGAAAACGCATGATTGACATACCTTCATTAAGGTAATTATTCTGGTATATTATATATATATTTGTATATTGCATGTACTTTTCAGTGTATTATGTTTACTACTTTTGGAAAAATATTAATGAAAAGATTATTTTATAATTGTTGCAGTATGTTCTACCTCTATCTCTCCCAGACAACTTCGACAACAATGTCAAGCAAGTTATATATGATCTTAGAAAATACATGAGGTAAGTAGCGATATTTGTTCAATTCATTGTATATTTTTGTTAAATTTGTTGAATATATTTGTGCCTTTAATCACTTGTAGATGGTTGTCATCTAAAGAAATCCATAAAGAAGATATAAATTATTGGAAGAGAAAAATTTCTCGTCTAATGTGTGAAATGCAAAAGTGTTTACCTTCGACATTTTTCATTGCACAAGAGCACTACCTCATACACCAAGTTGAGGAGATTGAATTGTGTGGATTTGTACACACAAGGTCAATGTGGATGGTTGAGAGGCACTTGAAATTTTTGAAGGATTTGGTTGTGGATACCAGACCATGGTGTACATTATTGAATATCTTCCTAAGTTTGCAACAAAGATCCATGTAGATCGCATTTGGGATCCCAACTCCATTAACAAATTCGAAGTGGAGTACTTGATGGGGAAAGGTAGATTGAGGAAAGTGATAGGTAATTATAAGATGGTCATGAAGATTAATTAGAATACATTTTACATTTGGTTTTTATGTATATTGTACTTATTTAATTATTAATCTTCAATATTCATCAATTATAAATTAAGGTCGTATACCGTGGTAATTAACTAATTATACGTCGTTTGTGAATTTTTTTTTTTTTTGATACAATTGGTCGAGAGTGGGATGCACTACATTTGTACGTAGCAAACAATCTTGATTGGATGACGGTATGGATTGAACGATGTCAACAATCTGGTCGCGCATTAATATGGGAAGGTGTGGCTTCATTGGTTAAAGAAGCTCATCGTAATGGAGATTCCAATGTTACACTAAGGGAAATTGATTTAGCATATGGTTTAAGAGATAAATAGGTATGTATAAATATATTAATCACCCATATTATTTAATTATTTTCAATTATATTGATGTATATATATGTTAAAATTTTTTTCTTTGCATACATTCAACCAAGAATAAATATGTTTATCAACTGACAATATTGCAATAAGTTTTACATGTTTGACATATTGTAGGTGAAACACCACAAGGCTATGTGGTGCAATGGTCATAAATTTCGAATCAAAAATTTGGATGACACGAAGAAAACTTGTGATTCTAGGATAACTGCAGTCTTCCAGGTGACTAATGTTTCATCTAGAAGCGACATACATCCAGAAGTCTCAAAAAATCAATACTATGGGATTTTGGATGATATACTCGAGTGTGACTTTAAGTCCTTCAAATTATTTTTGTTTGTCGTTCTATGGTATAGACTACGATTGAATGAAAATGATCCCGAGAGAACTGTTATTGAACATGATAATGGATTTACCATGGTTAATACAAGGTATTTTGAGCGAGCTGAAAATGAGCCCTATGTTATTCCAAGCCAATGTGAGAAGGTTTTTTACTCAGAGGTTCCAGGTAAAGCGGGTTGGTCATATGTTGTTAGACATGATCCGAGAGGAAGGCCGGTAAAGTATAATGTGGTGGAAGAAGAAGATACTGAAGAAATAGAAGATGATGTAGATGATGATTAGGATCAACAGTTAGTTGATGATGTGCCTGACGAAGATATTGAAGAGGAGGAACTAGATCATGATGATGTAGGAGTTAATGTTCATGAAGATGATATCCGTGTGGATGATGACATTATCGAAACTTATATCAATGACGATGATGATGATATGACCAATCCTTACAATGTTGAATCTGGATAAGATGATACAGACAAAGAGTTGGATGAAGAAGAAGATCAATGACATTGAAATGTATGAGTTATGTGATTGTATTATCTAGTTGATATTAATTTCTTGATAGAATTATATTTGACTTATGTGGTTACATAATTAATTTATGATTTTTTTAATTTTAATTATATTTGAATTATATTAGAATATATTCAGTTAACAGATGTAAAAAATAAAATGGATAAACCAAAAGATGAAAGTGTGAGACCACTGCCTTGTTGGGTGTACGAAGTATAATGAAGATCTATAAAAGTGTAATCTATGATGATAATAATTCAAAGTCTTTGGCACACAGATGCAGTTTATAACTTGTATAAATGTGTAAGTAAATGACTGACAATCTCTACTTGAGATAGAATGACAATCCTAGTTATGCAATTCTTCTTATTGATCCAATTAATACTCTTCAGTTACTGTGATTAACTAGAAGGGTTTAATATTTACTTGAAAGAACCAAATAATCACATCACACAAATACAACAAATGTGTATTGGTAAACTGAATATATATGCTTGATATATCAATTTAAACAACAAAAAAACATCAAAATGGAGACAACCAGATAACTGTATAATTCCACAAACAACTGATATCGAGATTAAGCCACAAGTTCAGACATCTTCATTAACTTCATCAAAATTCATACATGCATCTGAGTCTTTTAAAGGAAAGTTTCATTGCAAACTATCTACTGTATCTTTCTCCTATCCACCTATATCTGTTTTACATTATGAAACATATATAAATATATCAAAATTGTGAAAGGGCGCATCCTTTGAGAAATGTCTTTTGATTAACAACAATAACAAACTATAAATTATGCTCTATTAGGCCATAAATAGATGTTTGATAGATAATCTCGGTAAGCTGGCCACTTGTGTGTATCAACATCCTCTAGTGCATTCCTTATGGCTATCTCCATTTCAAACATCTTCTCATTCTGTTCGCATGCCCTATCCATTGTTAAATCATTTCCTGTGGCTGTCTCCATAATTGTTTGCATCATCATCTCGCATTCCTTCATCCATCCTGTGGTAATAGACACTGTTTTACTCCTCTTCGGTTAAGTACTTGTCCACCCATCTCTGATACCCTTCATCCGTTGGCTAGCCAAAATTCACCACCTCATTCACCTTAGTATTGTAAGGTGTGTACTTCACTGCAACCTGATTGGATTCCCTTTCAAAAAACTCTAAGAATGTGCTGGTGTTAATTATCTTATCCATACTATTTACCGACAAATCATAGTTTGAATCATCACAAATCGATTTGATTTGTGCATTGATAACTTCTTCTGCCCCATCCTGCCACTGTTGCAATGTCTTAACATTTCCTTGTGCATCAATAATGTCTGGAAAAAATGTATCATTCCAGTCATCAAAGCTCTTTATCAGCTCCCTAATTCTTCTACTCAAATCATCTGGTAGGGCATGGAATCCGTTCAATGATTTTACAAAGATTTGAGTAGGCTTCAATGACTGGGGCTTGTTGTCCACATCAAACCTAGAAGCTTTGTACATAATATCCAAATCATTGGCCCTAGGGATCCATTTCTCAGCCAAAGGAAAAACTATTTTCCGATCCCTATTGATATTTTTTATTCCATCCAAGAATAAATAATACAAAGAATGTACAGATGGTAATTTACCATGAACCTTTTCATTAAGATGCCTCAAAACTGTGTCAACCAACTCACTTTGTTTGGCAATTGCATAATCCTTACTTGCATTTAAGGCAACCTACAATTCTGTGATCCTATTCAGCATTTGCTTCTTGGTGGGATCCACAGAATATTCAACTTCTTCTTGAACTAGCCCTGGTATAGGACTGAGAGCAAGTGCCTGGATGGGGGAACCCGAAGTTGAAATAATTGGAGTAGTAGGGGGGACCGATCCTGCAATAGAAGGTAATGCTCTGATACCAGGAGCATTGGAGGATTCTCCCACCTGCCCATATTTCAACTTGTCTACTTCAGATTGCAGCTCAACATTCCTTTGCCGCATCCTACTATATTCTACAATTATCATATTGTATTTCTCCATCAGACTCTTCTTTTCAGCCTCTTCTCTCTCAGCTGTCTTTTGGGCCAATTTGGCCACATTTACTGTCAAACTTGTAGCTTCTGTTGTTGAAGTTTCAGAAGCTCTCTTGATGATTAGCCCTCCCCTTAGGTGTGGGCTAATATTAGTTACATTTAGCTTTCTGCCCTAGGGTGCCAATGCCCATATGGCCAGAGTTTCATACTCCTCACTGAAGGTAGAGTCTTATAGAGCCGCCTTAACCTCTTCTTCACTGTTTTGTATAGGATGCTTGGACTGTAAGATAGCATTGAATGCAACCGCATCAGCTATGTCTCATTCAGGCAAAAGTATGACACCAACATGAGTCACAAGTCTTCTTCCCTCCTCAGGAGTGATGCCTTTGAATTCTTCCATTAATTTGGCCTTGACCTCATCATCATTCTCTTGCTCAGACCTATCAGGTCTCGATTCTCTCCTACTCTTGCATTTGTTCTGGTACTCTTCTAGTTTCATCCTCCAAACTAGTTGCAAGAATACAGGAGTCTTTACAAATGCATCATCATCCAAGAATGCCTTGCAGGCCTCTATCTTGGCATCTTGTACACATTGCCCCTTTACATCCATATCAGAAAACACCAATTGTGTTGATCTAAGAGGGGAAGGGATACCAACCTGCATATCTTGATTAGTCACAATTATCTCATCCATGAGAGTTTCCTGTGTTTCCTCAACTCTCTGCCTCTTAGGGCTTGGCTCTGATGGTAACACTGCAGGATCACCTCTTGGTGGTGAATCTAGATCCACAATCCTTATCCCTTTGGGTGCTCTGATCCTTGGACCCAACTATGATGATGTTTGCATGACTTGTTTTCCCTTCTTATCCCCTTCATCCTCATCACTGCTCACATTCCTCTTTCTCTTGTATAGAGGCCTATCAACTAGTGGCTGATAAGTTGGCCTTGTTTCTTCACATCCGGTCTTTCTATACCAAAATCTAATTCCAAATGACCCTCTTGTTCATCAAGGTGCCCATGATATATTTGAAATTAGCCATTAAGAAGTCTATTCTCTTGTGAAATGGAGTGAACTCCGTTAATGGATCATATTTTGGATCCATTTTATGTATTATAGCCAACAACTTTTCATATACAATCCATTTTTCTCTATTCAACTCCTGCCTATTCAAATCAAACTCATTTCTGATTAGGTCCTTAGGAAAGTTGAATTCATGTGCAAATTTTCCACCTTTAATTCGTTGTCTGAACAATGCAAAGAATCCCTCAGGGTCATACTGTCTCCTAGGACCATTCCTCAAATTGAAGTCATCAAAAAACCTTCCGAAGTGGACCCATCCTCCCTTGGAACAGATAAAATCAGAAACAACAGTGTAGTTAGGGAACCAAGTCCCTTTTACTTTATTTTTTAGGTTGTCCTCATGAATACAACCTAGTTGCCACATAACTTCGACAAACCCCATCCTTGATGGTACATTAAAGGGAAGGATATGAGGGGTTCCCTGGAAACCATACACCCTCAAGATAGTGCTTACAGGGTACAAGATGATGTCACCCTAATTGTGACACACTTTTAAATTAGGCTTCCTCACCTTCGATCGGAGGAATTCATGCAAATCTTCAGGGAATCTTGGCACATTTACCACCAACCGAGCCCTGAGTCTGGAGGAAAAGTAGTTATCAAATTGCACAAAGCTGGCACCTCCCCTGTTGTAAGACAAATCTGCACTCCACACCTGTACTGGTAACCTTTCTCCATTCACCTCCTGCCTCAACTCCATTTTTTCTGAGAAGAAAACAACATTCTTTTACAGGAACATATGCATTAATAGGGAGTACTAGAAAAAAGGAGTGCCAGTATCCCCCACATGCAGCTTCATCAAACCCTCATGCATATTCTCTGACAAGAATGATGCAAAGTCATACCACAAAGAAGTTGGGATGCTGAATATGGGCTCCCCTAAATATGTACGCAACCGGCATCATAGTATTAGGGCTGAACCCTAAAATCTGGCACAATGAATAAAATGTTTCCAGGAAGTGACTAGCAAAATAGCTTAGCCTGAAAGGCTCCTGGTCATTTGGGATGATAAGAATTGTTGAACTACTTGCCCTAGCCAGGTGAGGAGGAATCAACCTCAATCTAAAAAGAGGCTTTAACCTTTTGTACTCCTCCTTCATCTCCTCAAAATCTATTTGGACTAAGAAAGGGCTATACTCAGTCAAATGAAAAATCTGCCGAATCTCATCTACATTTATGCTTATCAGAATTCCACCATCATTATTGCTTATGACCCTTGTCACAGGATCATACTGTGTTGCCACTGCTCTGAGCAAGTCAACATCATGGAACACATTTGGAACTGTTAGTTTCCCCATGTCGTATCTCCAGGCATTAGAGAAGGGGTGAAGTAATTTTTGCTATCCATACCACAGCCTAAACATTTCAAGACCAGTCATAGGAATCCTGGCATCCGCAATGTTATAATTTCTGCACACTAGACCTTCGCCTAGGTTCTTTCCATTCATTAAAACCAAACCACTCTTCCTGTGATTTGTTGACAACGAGAGTTGATCCATGAAGTCATCATACAAATTCCTCTCCAAATAATCAACATGGCTAGAGTGCTGCTTCGGTGGTGCCATCTTAAACAACTAGGGCTTCTTTTAAAAAATCAAATCCTCGAAGAAACTAGGGGTACCCAGAACACAAAAATACAACACAACTGTGCAATTCCAATAATTCAAACGAAACAGTAACCCTACGACAATAATTAACAAAACCCCTTGACTAGCACAATAGAACCCTTCGCAAAGACATAGTCAAATTAACCCAGCAGTTTAGAAAATAACTCATGAGATTTCGTGCCTTGCAGAGAACCAAACTTCACAGTGATTGCTCGAAAAACTTTATCTCTGGCTCTGAACTGCTTGGAAAATACTTGAATGCTTTTGTGATGAAGATAGAAAAAAAGAAGATACTTTATGTCGATTGAATTGAGCCAGTAGACGTCTCGTCTGCCATTAAAGCTCATTTGCATGCCGTGCCAATGACTCGATGCGAATTTAAACTTCAACCGTCGATCTTTTATTTTTGTCAGATCATCGAACGACCATCTTCAAAAGGGCTGACGAAATATCCATGTCAGCATTGAGGGCCCACCACAGAAGGCAATGCCAAAGGAATACACGTGGCGCCCACCCGTGATATCCCGATCACTAAACATCCTGCATCTTTGGATCATGCGATGGCGGGCAACCGTTGATTCCTACCATCGATGATCGTGTTCACTCACAACAATTAGCAACACCAAACATAACCGTCGAGCAAATTTTTACCAAGATTATAACATCACCGTCGATCTCGAGCACGTGCATCTTGTAGTTGTTTTAGTAACCCACTTTATAACGTATTTAAGTCCGACACAAATATTAAACACTTTATTAATCCCTTTTCGGCATCGGCGGCTTGGGACACGTGGCGCTCACCCATGATATTGCAATCACCAAACAACCAGCGGTGATGTCATTGTGAGATCGCAGGGAGCGGTTAGGATCAATCATAGGAAGATCGACGGTCATTAAAAACACAATAGTTAGCAGCACCAAACATAACCATCGAGAATTTTTTTACCAAGATTATAACATCACCATCGATCTCTAGCACATGCATCTCACAACTGTTTTAGTAACCCACTTTATAACGTATTTAAGTTCGACACAAATATTAAATGCTTTATTAATCCCTTTTCAACATCGGCAGCTTGGGACACGTGGCGCTCGCCTGTGATATTGCAATCACCAAACAACCATCGGTGATGTCATCGCAAGATCGCGGGGAGCGGTCAGGATCAATCATAGGAAGATCGACAGTCATTAAAAACACAGCAGTCAGCAACACCAAACATAACCGTCGAGCAACTTTTTACCAAGATTATAACATCACCGTCGATCTCGAGCACGTGCATCTCACAGCTGTTTTAGTAACCCACTTTATTATAACGTATTTAAGTCTGACAAAAATATTAAATGCTTTATTAATCCCTTTTCAGCATCAGCAACTTGGGACACGTGGCGCTCACCCATGATATCGCAATCACCAAACAACCAGCGGTGATGTCATTGCGAGATCGCAGGGAGCGGTCAAGATCAATCGTAGGAAGATCGACGGTCATTAAAAATACCCCCTACAAAATAAAACAACTATTAAAAAGGAGAAGGGGAATCGCTTAGGACAACGAAAAACGATGGCTCAAAGTTGTTCTTAAAGCATGGGGCATGGACCGACCCAGATTTAAGAAATAATAAAGTTAGGCGAAATAACCTTTTTGCATGTGCAGATTGCGCGGTCGTCAGATGAAGTGATTTCAATCTTGACCGTTGCTCGCAGACCTCACAAGGTTTCTACTAACGTCACAAATATGGTGCGAGGCATGCGAGATGCTGCCATCTGTCATATTTGATGGTGGGGACCAGTTTTGCTCATTGATCGATGATGAAGGCTGATGCCGACAACTATTTCTGTACCGACGCATTGTGGTTGTTCCTCGTTGACCTCGCATAATTAAAACTGTAGTTTCAATAATGTTGCGAGGTGTGCGATTTGGTGATGCGTGGACTCTGATGCTGTGCGCTGATAGAAAAGGTGGGGCCCATTTTTGTGCTGATGTGGTGCCCGATAGGTGAATATCCTGTCCGTTTGGTGATTGGAGGGAGAACGTCAAATTTTCAAACTATTTTGACTAAATCTGAGCCGTTCTCCTGGCCAACGTTGCGATTGATCAACGACTCATATTTAAAAATAAACTGGTATTGTACTATAGCCATTTTATCTCATGTGAGTGAATAGTAATGACCGAGTTCGACTCTGCCTGCATAGTTAAATGCTAAAATTTTTGAATTACTATTTCCATGCTGTATCTCTACATTGAGGAAGAATTGTTTGGTATTGAGTGAAGCAAGCTGTGGTTGCGATTTCTCAATTTCGTTGCCCTGGATGTTTTGCAATTGAAACCGTAAGTAGCACATATGCCATTTATTGTAAATTCAAAAGATTTTATGGTTGCTTGCTAGGCAATTCGTGATTGTTTCCTGTTTCTGTTTTTGAAGAATTGATTGAATAGATTCGCTTTTAGAGCTTGTCTAGATAATTGCTAGGGATTTTTGAATATTGAAGAATTTTCTGTTAAGGCTAAAGGAGAAAATTGTAATTATTTTTTATTTGAAAATAAGCAAACCTTTGTTCGAATTATCATTAGTCTAGTATAAATGGCACCCAAGGTCCGAAGTTCTGGTTCTAAAACCACTACCAGGTCTTTATCCCAAGATATTATTGATTTGTTACAACCCTCTACTACCAAGAAGTAGGAGGGAAAGGTTTTGTTCTATGGGCCTCGAATCTTGGAAGGATTGACAGACAAGCAATGTGCAATTCAAGATGCTGAGTTAACATACATTAGGTGGCATTTGTTCTCCAATTGGTTTGGGAACAAGAATTTGTCGGTTCCTTTATGTAACCCCTAGAGGTTAGACCTAGGTAAATTGGTGGTTCCTAATGTTTATATGGATGTAGATCTTTTAAAGGACATTGCTACTAGATATGACCCTGTGGCCCGAATTGTCAGAACACATGCTGGTGTGCAGATGATTAAGATAACCAAAGAAGAAATTGCAGAGATTTTCAAATTGCATGAATGGAGTTAGGATATGGTTCCTGTCGACTTGGAGATTTTTAGACAAGAATATAGAAATACTAGGGGTTTGTTCAGAACATCCTTTTTAATACCTCATTTGGCAGTCTTAGGAAGAGGAAAAAATCAGAAGAAGGTAGTAATTGGCAGGAATGAGCCTGGACCTTTTCCTGTGGACTATTTTTCCAGTTATTTCAAGAAGACTGTTTGTGCTTTATGTCAAGTTCTGGGAGTCAGCTTAAAAAAAACCTTGCCTACCGATATTATGTATATGGTAGTAAATCTCTAGCACCCAGGTTTTTATGTAATATATGATTTTGCCACTTATTTAGCAGAGAAGATGCACATGGGTCTGGTAGCCCTAAAGGAGGGGAAGATTTTGGTTGGATTCAGATGGTATTCCTTGTTAATCCACATGTTTCTGTATAGGGGTCAGGCTGTGTTCAAAAAGATATGGAATTAAAGAAGAAGGAATGAAACATTGAAATGCCTGTCCAATATTTGACTAGGATTCTTGACATGCATGATCATAAGTTTGATTATGTAACTTTCCATAATGTCTTTGGATCTAAATTAAGGGAGGCTCTGGTTCATGACCCCCCAAGGATCCCAAAATAAATTCATGACTTCTTGAGGCCGATGGAGACAACCTGAATTGAACATAATGCACAATTGGGGAGACATTATCCCCTATCATAATACCACAGTTTTTAGGGTTTTTGGCACTAATGTCAATCCAAAGGTTCTACCAAGGGAGGTGCCCCTTAGAATTGGATTTTTGGAAATCATGAGGCAGTTGGGGGGTGCTCAGGGACTACACTTGCCAGCTGAACAAAAGAAAGGTTCTTTCTTCCCTAAATATACAACATTTGCCGATTTTTTTATGGCAAAGGGAGGATGGAAGAAGTTGCATAAATTACTTGGGCCTTATAGGATAAGGATTGTGCGCCCCAGGAATCATGATCCTGAGGGTTTTATCTCTCAAATGAAGGCAAAACATCAGACAAGAGATTTTGTCCACAACTTTTACTTTCCTGAGGACACCATCAGGAATATATTTGATTTGGAATTACAAGATGAGAGAAAGACACTATACATTGCCTCCTCTAAAATAGTAAAAAGTAAGCAGGAGGAAATACCTGGTTTCAATCCCATACCTAATGCTAAAGATGAGTTTAGCAGGGCAATGTATGCTATTGATAATTTTGAGAGCTTAGTTGGGGTTTTGAAAGATGAAAGGGTTGTGGAAGAAAGGGGAAAATCACAAACCATCGAGGAGTACCTTGAGGTAAAGGAAGAGGAGAGGCCTACTTATCAGCCCCAAAAGAAGATAAGGGTTTTTTCTAGAAGAAAGGGAAGTAGGGCTGAAGATGTTGCTAAAAATATTGCACCATCTTCTTCAAGGCAGTTAGTACCAAATGTTGTTGATTTAGATTCTCCTCCAAGTTTTTCAGAATAGGCTTGCCCACCATCACCAAAGAGGCAGAGGGTTGAAAGAGTAAAGATTGTTGATTGTGATGGTGATGAGGATGATGAAATTATTGTTACTCCAGATGAAATGCATCCTGAGATGCCATTGGACCCAGATGACATTGCAACAGGTTCAGGTACAGTTTCTTTGAGGTTAGGAAAAGATGAAATCAAAGGAATAACAAGCAATGATGACTTGAGAATAGAAGCCTATAGAGAGTTCATGATGGATGACTCTTTTATTCAAACCGGTGCTTTTAAAGATTTTGTGTGGAGAGCACATACTGCATTATATGCTGAGAAGGTGGCACATGAGAGAAGTCTAAATCCAGAGCTCCCAGAGAAGGTAATTCAAGCTAAGGTCAGGGAACAGATGAGAGACAAATTCAAAGCAATAACACTAGAGCAGGGCCAAGAATTGGTACAAAAAAGTGGAGTATTGCTACTCCATGAATGGGATATCACTGATGTTGTGGTATTTGACACAATAAGAAGGGCTAATAAGCCACTTCTTGCTACTGAAGAGGAGGCTACATTGACACTCAAGGGATCGGCCTTTAGTGAGGAATGGGATGTATTGGCAATCTGGTCCCTATCCACTGGCTCTAAAAAGCCAATTTTTGCAGAACCTTTTGAATTCAGTGGTCACTTGGTTGTGAGGAAAGTTGTTGACACCCCAGCATTGGAAGCTACTGATATGGTCGTGAATGTTGCCAAATTCACTAGAGAAACTATTGAAAATTTGACCAAGGACCGGGATACTCTGAGAGGCCAATATAATGACATTATTATTGAATATAATAAGAGTCAACAAAAGGTGGCAATTAGAAACTGAATTGGCTTTATTGAGGCAACAAATGGATACCATGAGATCTCAAAAGCAAGCCAGTTCTAGCCACACTATTCCCGACCCACTAGTAGTGCATTCTCAACCTCCTGCACAAGCACAGTCTTTGGCTATTGTTCCATATAATATGGGACAAGTGCCTATCGCTATTGAGAGGGCTACTAGCCCTAGAGGGGGATTTTCTAGGGAGAAACTGATTTATCAGGTTGAAGAATATAAGGAGATGGTAAAGCAAATCTGGGATGCAACAGGGAGAAGCAATGTAGTGATAGTGGACACTGTTTTGAAATATTTAAATAGAAGGGTCCAAAGTAAGCTAAACAATGTTCATGCAAATTATGTCCTAATGTTGCAAGCACTAAAAATATTTCTAAGGGATAAAGAATTGGCCATCCCATTGCTAAACAAATGGAGCCCTAGAATGGAGAAGTTGAAATTCATGGCAGTAGGGGAAAAACAACATGGTGATAAATATCCTACTGTTATTGCAACATATCAATTGGTCAAGGGAATTGTTGAGCAGAAGTTTCAGGGATTTTCCGCCCCAATGGAATCTAAGATTAAATTGTTGAAAGATGTGTATGATGGAATGGACCTGTCCCCATTACCTCATATTTTACATAGTCAGGATGAAGTCAAACCCCTGCAGGTTTGGAAGGAGAAAATGAACAATATAATGATGTCTCAAACACATGAGATATGCAAAAATCCTGACATCTGCATGCTAGATAATATATTGGAAAAGTTGTCTTTTGTTATAAGTTTCTTAGAGAACTTTGATAAAAAGGCCACATCGATAATGGTAAAGTATGCTCCCTATCGAAACAAGGTTGATCAGGTTGTGGCTTTCCAGTGGCTTTCCAAGGAAGAGTTTGAATTATGGAAAAAGGTGTTCACTGATGAACTGGAATTATGAGTGTTATAGTCGAGAATTGCAGCTTGGTCATGTATAATATAGGTTTGGCCTTAGATATTATATTCTAAAATTGCATTCTCTTTTTGACTCCAAGTACAGGGTGCTGAGGTGAATTTAATACTATAATGGCTAAGCATGCCTTCGATGTATGGGGAGCGGCCTTTGGAGCGATGTTTTCTTTCCTCCTTATTAACTAATGATGATCTTTGTCTTATGCTGTCCACTCGCATGATACAATTGTAACTGAATCAGGAGTTAGCGGTCCAATTACAAATGGACATGTGTACTCTCCAACCTGAAGCTTGTTGACTCCCTTGTTTTATAAAAGGGAATTCTGGGCCGAAAGAGTGGTCGGTTGAAATATCTAAAATATGAGAAATAAGAGTCTAGTAATATAGAGACTATGAATTGTAAGTCTAGGTTTTAAAAAGTTTTGAGTCAGATTGGAGAACTTTGTTAATCATGGGGTTTTTGAGCATGTTTGTATCAAACTCGTGAATATTTGGAGTTTATTTTCTCTCCTATTGTGTTATGTTACATGGATTATTAATGAAATATCGATCAAAGATTATTTTCATTGATTTTCATTTGTTCTTTACTGTGAATTATGTTTAACTACAACTCTGGTTCAAAGGATTGGTTAAATGCTTCAGTTAACCGATAAATTCATACAATATAACAAATAGGATTCATAAAGGAGTAATAAACTCAGGTATAGATATATGGGTTGTAATGAAATTCATAATAGATCATAAGTGTTTAAAATGAAATTTACCCTGTAGTTCAGTTTTCTCTTTTGACTCCATGCGTTGGGATATGGCACTAGAATTCTGATTACATTTTATTCTTGTATGTTTTGTGTTATGGCATTAGGATATTTTACTCAAACATTTCCTATCAATTTACTTTATGTGAAGTTTGTGATTCTCTATTAAATGGACATGAGTCTTTTTTAAGGAATAGCCAATTTCTTGAAGGATTTCATACTTTAACATTAATTGGGGATCTATTTGTTGCTTACCTGTGTGCAAATGAATTGTTTAAATGTTGTATGTTAAGAGCACATGTTAGGAAATACCCTCCTGGATTTTACAGAGTCTGAAGTGTAGGAGAATTAGCCTTATTGCTATTCTCGTTAAGTTGGCCATACTGTTCCTAGTCTTTGAGATATTATGTCAAATAGTTCACAAGATTTGTCTATCCTCCCACATTTTACATAGATTTGAAAATGAAGTCTACAACCACAACATTTGAGAAAATTCATCTTCATATTATGCTTTGATGGATGTCCATACCTTGTTCCAAATCTCCCATATTAAGGAAATCGACAAAGATTTTGGTGAAGGTTGTGAAATTTGTCTATGCATCTACCAATTGCATTTGATTGAAAGTTTCTAAAACCTTTTTAAAAAATCCATTATGTATATTCTACAATCATTATAGTCCACAATTTCACATTTATTTGGTTTTCCATCTACCAGTTGTATTTGCTTGAATTTTCCTACCGAATTTTCAATGTAGATCCATTTTGTGTATATCTTACAATTTGTTGGTGTTTTTTTCCCACATAGGATTTGCAATTCTCTAAGAGGTAGCCAACCTCCATTATAAAGAACTACAAAGGCTAGTGGCCAACTAACAAGAGTCAGTCAAAGACTGACATCGCCTACACTTTTGGCTCTGTGAAACCAAGGTGGGTAAACCCAAGTGTGTTCATAAGAATGTTTCATGATTGGTAAGAACACTTCTTCTTACAGATGCAGTCCCCACTAACACTAACAGACAGTCATTACCCTGGTTGTGGCAAAACCAAAGAATAATAACAGATATCCCAAAGCAAGGAGACTAAAAATTATCATAAGATCTATATCCCAAAAAGAGATAACAGTTGATATTTGTTAAAAATTTTGGGTATTGAATCACCGTGCTTAGAGTCACAGTCCTATACCTAAAAGGAATTTACCAATACTATCCAGTGCCTCATCCATTGGGTGGGAGTCATATAAAACATAATTCAGATGAAAATGAACTTATCACCATAGTGCTTTGCTACCATGAGATTTGTCAGTATATTAAAACAATACTCCTTAGTGAATCCTGAGCATATAACCATAAACATGCAATTTATGTTCAAGCATTTGATTAACTCTTTAATTTAAAGCAAGAGAACAAATTACACTTTCAACTACACCATTGAAACTGAATGAGCAAACCCTTGATAAATCCATTCATAATCCATGGCCCATACACAGGAGAGCAAAATGTCTTAATTTTTTAAGATTTCTTTCGATATTAGTAATTACAAAAGCATAGTATACTTATTTCATACTATTCCCAACCCAGCATGATTTCCTACATAATACCTTCAAAATCCTGCATTACCACTAACTGTACCTATTCTAAGCCTTCCGACCCAAAAATACAACAACCCTTAACAATGAGTAGTCAAATCTCCTTTATAGGACAGGAGAGCAACAAAGCAATAGGCTACATTGTTCATTCCAAAATTGAATTTCATTTAGAATGAAATTCAAATTTACATTCCTCATCATTAGAAAAAACCATAATCAGTTCGAGGAATCAAAACAGTTATACCATTGTAACCAACCAGAGCTAAAGACAAAAGAGTGTGGCAAGCATGCATACGTCCACATCAACACACCACCCAAAAGTAACACACCCAACAACTGCAACTACTTGCAAGACACAAGGCCCTGGTAGAGGCGATCACTCTTGGTCCCCGCTTCAGTAAGAAGCGAGACTAGCTTCCTTTTATCCGCTTTAACACATGATCTGGTAGCATGGCACACCGTCATCACAGTTATGGGGGCAACTGCGAGGGGCTCTTCATTGACCCCCAACAGCTCGGTCATGGACGCCAAGTAATGTTGGTTGTCCGAGTCAGTTTTAGAACCATCACCATCAGAACCAGAAGAAAACACCAGTGGGGACTTGGAGCTCCCCGTCCCTTTATAAGCATCATGGACAACCTCGGGCTTGCTAAGGACAGTTTGTACCCCATCAGGCTGCAAATTTCTCACCCTGAGTCTCGTACTTCTGTGCACAGCCGAATGGTCCATTGCAAAGAACACCTCGCAAAGTACAAGAGATACTCGACCACCTGTAAACAAGAAAACTCAAAATGCAATGATAATACCAGATAACACAATGAGCATTTATAGAGTTAATTGGTGCGAGAATATTAATTGCTTGAATGCAGCACGAGCATTCGAGCATTTTAGTGGCTGATGTAGCCACCACAAATTATTCTTGGCTTACAAAGGCATGGCGTACAACCCATCATTGCATTTATCAGGAGAACACTATTCGCACACAGGAAGATCAGTCGAGGATCCACTGAAAAAACCCACGCCATTAATGAGAACAACTTGCAGAGAGCAAGAACTCCCAACGCGGATGAATAGGAACCCAACAAAAATTGAACCGTTAATGCGGATCGAACATGGAAAGTCAGACGACTCAGATTGAGTCAACAATTGTTTGGAAATCCATATCAGTGCCCTGGGAGAACCGTGCCCAATCACAACCCAAGAAAACAAGAGACCTTGCAATTGGACAGCGGTTCCCACCTAGCACTGTCGCTTCAAGAACTAGGCCACGTGTCGCCTCTTCGCAGACCTCACAATACCCTCAGGGGCCTTTAATTTGATCGTGCGAGATCCGCGAGGAAGGATTATCATTGATCTCCCTCATTAATACCCCACGGGTGGAAAACACCCACCTTAAACCCCAAAACCCTAGCCTCCATCCATGTAAATTTTAAGTCCCACCACAATCCTTGTACGGTCCACATGATTTTTTTATCCTTTGTTGAACAAACTATTACAATATATTTCTTATTTATGTACTTATTTTCCATACATGTTTATAAAAGTTTGAAATTATTAATAATATTAATTTTGGGAAGACATTAAAAGAGTGTTGATTGTAAAAAATATGCATCCTAATGTGAAAATGCAAACAATGGAAGCAATGACTATAACACAAATTTTTTTATGTAGTATCCAATTCAAAGAATCATGTTACCCTCTACCTTGAATTTTTTAGTATAAAAAGCTAAGGAAATGCTATAAATAAGATAATAAGTTGACTATTAGCATATACCAATTTTCATAGAGATGTAGATTGTTGGATGTTGTGGTTGTGTTGTTCATGATATGTGGTTGTCATTGATGTCAACACTATTAGCATTAATGTCTTAAAGGTT
>VCHN02000014.1:150554436-150631644 GCA_007115665.2 Sequoiadendron giganteum | reverse complement strand
CATCGCTAGTAAATATAGGATGAAGAATGTACCATTAATATTCTTTATATTAAGAAATCATTTTTTGTTGTAGATTAATTGGTGAATTTTTGTTACCACCATCAAATATTTTACCTCGCTCATATCGAGATTTATCTAGCATTATGAAAGATATTGGAATGGAGTATCAAGCAATAGATGCACGTACCAATGATCATATTATATATCATAAAAAACATGAATTTGCAACAGAATGCCCAGAATGTCATATCAGTGGATATCGAACATATCAACTAACAAAAAAGGTGCCTCGCAAGGTTCTTCGTTACATTCCCATTATTACACATATGCAACAATTATTTAGGTATGAAAGCTTAGCGCAATTTATGGATTACCATGCACATAATAGAAGTGGAGACGAGATTCTTCGAATGCCTATGGATGGTTATGCTTTTAGGGACATGGAGGAAAAATGGCCACAATTTAAAGAAGAACCTCATAATCTTAGGCTTTCATTGGCAGCGGACGGTGTTAATCCATTTGGAGAGCTAAGATCTATTTACTCGGTGTGGCCTGTTTTTGTTATCAACAATAACATTCCTCCATGGATGTCAATAAAGAGGGAGCACATAATGTTGGCAATGATTGCTCTGCATTTGTTTTATATCAATTTTCTTTAATGTAGTAGCATCTCATTTGTCTTATTTGCTGCATAATGACATATTTTTTCATTTAATAGTCATGTACATTAATTTATATATATTGTAGTAAAATGGTTATAATAATTATGTAATGTTTATGTTCATTCAACTAGGTAAGTACCAAGTTAAAGATATGAATGTATATATTGAGCCTCTTATTGACGAGTTACTAAAGTTATGGAATGGTATCACTATGTATGGACAATTCATGATGTCCTAGGGCTAACACATTTTTCTGGTATGTTATAACGTTTGACTGCATGACTTTAACGATATTTAATTTTATGAAGTAGATATCATGCATATTTTTAAAGTAATCTATTCATTATATATAATTATAAAAATTGACATATTTAATCCAATTATATATGATTTGCAGGTCTTCAAACAAAGGGAAAATTTGCATGTCCAATTTGTGGTCCAAAGATGAAATCTCGTCGTTCAACAAGTTTAGGAAACCAAGTGTTTGATGAGTATAGGCACTTCCTCCACAGAAATCATAAGTATTTAACTACTGAAAAACATCTTTTCAATGGGAAAGAAGAGACTGCATCAAAACCATGAAGAATGACACCTCGCCTATGGAAGTTGGAATATAATAGAATTAATTGTCAAGGTTATACATCAGATCAAATTGTTTATATATCATTTATGATATGTTTTGAATTTATATTTTTATATTGTGTTGTGTTTACTCATGTTGTAATTGACAATGATTTTCATTGTTAATTTGTTTAACTTATATGCTTCATGAAGGTCGTCAAGGCATTAATGGTCGGCTTCCACAGGGACTGAAAAGTTATCTTAGACAATTTAGTAGGTTTCCCTACTATGAGTAGCTACAAATTGTGCATTTGTTTGATACAATGCATATTGGAAAGAATATGACAGAAACGTTATGGAAAATATTGGATGGAAGGCATGACAAAGAAAAATTTGTCAAAATTTGTAGTGACATTCAGGAAGCCAGTCATGTAATGAAAAATGCCATTCAATTAAATAGGGATGGAGAAAAAATTAATATAAGTGCCCTTCCTTGGTTATTAACGGAGCAGCAAAGAAATGCTATAAAACAAGTCATACGAAAAATTCGATTTCTCACAGGATTTGTTGTGAACATAAACAATATCATAACAAAGAAAGGTGAATTTGGGTTAGGGATGAAAATGCATGATTGACATACCTTCATTAAGGTAATTATTCTAGTATATTATATATATATATATCTATAGTACATGTACTTTTCATTGTATTATGTTTACTGCTTTTGGAAAAATATTAATGAAAAGATCATTTTATAATTGTTGCAGTACGTTCTACCTCTATCTCTCCCAAACAACTTCGACAACAATTTCAAGCAAGTTATATATGATCTTGGAAAATACATGAGGTAAGTAGTGATATTTGTTCAATTTGTTGTATATTTTTGTTAAATCTCGTTAATATAATTGTGCCTTGAATCACTTGTAGATGGTTGTCATCTAAAGCAATCCATAAAGAAGATATAAATTATTGGAAGAGAAAAATTCCTCGTCTAATGTGTGAAATGCAAAAGTGTCTACCGTTGACATTTTTCAATGCACAAGAACACTACCTCATACACCAAGTTGAGGAGATTGAATTGTGTGGACCTGTACACACAAGGTCAATGTGGATGGGTTAGAGGCACTTGAAATTTTTGAAGGCTTTGGTTAGACAAAGAGCACATCCTGAGGGTTCTATGGTAGAGGGATACATGGTATACCAAAGCATGGTGTCCATTACTGAATATCTTCCTAATTTTGCAACAAAGATACATGTAGATTGCATTTGGGATCCCAACTCCATTAAAAAATTTGAAGGGGAGTACCTGATGCGAAAAGGAAGATTGAGGAAAGTGACAGGTAATTATAAGATGGTCATGGAGATTAATTAGAATACATTTTACATTTGGTTTTTATGTATATTGTACTTATTTAATTATTAATCTTTCAATATTCATCAATTATAAATTAAGGTCGTATACCATGGTAATTAACTAATTATATGTCATTTGTGAATTTTAATTTTTTTTTATATAGTTGGTCGAGAGTGGGATGCACTATATTTGTACATCACAAACAATCTTGATTGGATGATAGTATGGATTGAATGGTGTCAACAATCTAGTCACGCATTAACATGGGAAGGTCTGGCTTCATTGGTTAAAGAAGCTCATCGTAATGGAGACTCTAATGTTACACTAGGGGAAATTGATTTAGCATATGGTTAAAGAGATAAATAGGTACGTATAAATATATTAATCACCCATATTATTTAATTATTTTCAATTATATTGATGTATATATATGTTGAGATTTTTTTCTTTGCATACATTCGGCCAAGAATAAATATGTTTATCAACTGATGATATTGCAATAAGTTTTACATGTTTGACATATTGTAGGTGAAACACCACAAGGCTATGTGGTGCAATGGTCGTAAATTTTGAATCAAAAAGTTGGATGACACGAAGAAAACTTGTGATTCTGGGATAACTGCAGTCTTCCAGGTGACTAATGTTTCATCTAGAAGCGACATACATCCAGAAGTCTCAGAAAATCAATACTATGGGATTTTGGATGATATACTTGAGTGTGACTTTAAGTCCTTCAAATTAGTTTTGTTTGTTGTCCTATGGTACAGGCTACAATTGAATGAAAATGATCCCGAGAGAACTGTTATTGAACATGATAATGGATTTACCATGGTTAATACAAGGTATTTTGAGCGAGTTGGAAATGAGCCCTATGTTCTTCCAAGCCAATGTGAGTAGGTATTTTACTCAGAGGTTCTAGGTAAAGCGGGTTGGTCATATGTTGTTAGACATGATCCAAGAGGAAGGCTGGTAAAGTATAACGTGGTGGAAGAAGAAGATACTGAAGATATAAAAGATGATGTAGATGATGATCAGGATCAACAATTAGTTGATGATGTGCCTGACGAAGATGTCAAAGAGGAGGAACTAGATCATGATGATGTAGGAGTTAATGTTCATGAAGATGATATCCATGTGGATGATGACATTATCAAAACTGATATCAATGATGATGATGATGATATGACCAATCCTTACAATGTTGAATCTGGATTGGATGATACAGATAAAGAGTTGGATGAAGAAGAAGATCAATGACATTGAAATGTATGAGTTATGTGATTGTATTATCTAGTTGATATTAATTTCTTGATAGAATTATATTTGACTTATGTGGTTACATAATTAATTTATGATTTTTTTAATTTTAATTATATTTGAATTATATTAGAATATATTCAGTTAACAGATGTAAAAAATAAAATGGATAAACCAAAAGATGAAAGTGTGAGACCACTGCCTTGTTGGGTGTACGAAGTATAATGAAGATCTATAAAAGTGTAATCTATGATGATAATAATTCAAAGTCTTTGGCACACAGATGCAGTTTATAACTTGTATAAATGTGTAAGTAAATGACTGACAATCTCTACTTGAGATAGAATGACAATCCTAGTTATGCAATTCTTCTTATTGATCCAATTAATACTCTTCAGTTACTGTGATTAACTAGAAGGGTTTAATATTTACTTGAAAGAACCAAATAATCACATCACACAAATACAACAAATGTGTATTGGTAAACTGAATATATATGCTTGATATATCAATTTAAACAACAAAAAAACATCAAAATGGAGACAACCAGATAACTGTATAATTCCACAAACAACTGATATCGAGATTAAGCCACAAGTTCAGACATCTTCATTAACTTCATCAAAATTCATACATGCATCTGAGTCTTTTAAAGGAAAGTTTCATTGCAAACTATCTACTGTATCTTTCTCCTATCCACCTATATCTGTTTTACATTATGAAACATATATAAATATATCAAAATTGTGAAAGGGCGCATCCTTTGAGAAATGTCTTTTGATTAACAACAATAACAAACTATAAATTATGCTCTATTAGGCCATAAATAGATGTTTGATAGATAATCTCGGTAAGCTGGCCACTTGTGTGTATCAACATCCTCTAGTGCATTCCTTATGGCTATCTCCATTTCAAACATCTTCTCATTCTGTTCGCATGCCCTATCCATTGTTAAATCATTTCCTGTGGCTGTCTCCATAATTGTTTGCATCATCATCTCGCATTCCTTCATCCATCCTGTGGTAATAGACACTGTTTTACTCCTCTTCGGTTAAGTACTTGTCCACCCATCTCTGATACCCTTCATCCGTTGGCTAGCCAAAATTCACCACCTCATTCACCTTAGTATTGTAAGGTGTGTACTTCACTGCAACCTGATTGGATTCCCTTTCAAAAAACTCTAAGAATGTGCTGGTGTTAATTATCTTATCCATACTATTTACCGACAAATCATAGTTTGAATCATCACAAATCGATTTGATTTGTGCATTGATAACTTCTTCTGCCCCATCCTGCCACTGTTGCAATGTCTTAACATTTCCTTGTGCATCAATAATGTCTGGAAAAAATGTATCATTCCAGTCATCAAAGCTCTTTATCAGCTCCCTAATTCTTCTACTCAAATCATCTGGTAGGGCATGGAATCCGTTCAATGATTTTACAAAGATTTGAGTAGGCTTCAATGACTGGGGCTTGTTGTCCACATCAAACCTAGAAGCTTTGTACATAATATCCAAATCATTGGCCCTAGGGATCCATTTCTCAGCCAAAGGAAAAACTATTTTCCGATCCCTATTGATATTTTTTATTCCATCCAAGAATAAATAATACAAAGAATGTACAGATGGTAATTTACCATGAACCTTTTCATTAAGATGCCTCAAAACTGTGTCAACCAACTCACTTTGTTTGGCAATTGCATAATCCTTACTTGCATTTAAGGCAACCTACAATTCTGTGATCCTATTCAGCATTTGCTTCTTGGTGGGATCCACAGAATATTCAACTTCTTCTTGAACTAGCCCTGGTATAGGACTGAGAGCAAGTGCCTGGATGGGGGAACCCGAAGTTGAAATAATTGGAGTAGTAGGGGGGACCGATCCTGCAATAGAAGGTAATGCTCTGATACCAGGAGCATTGGAGGATTCTCCCACCTGCCCATATTTCAACTTGTCTACTTCAGATTGCAGCTCAACATTCCTTTGCCGCATCCTACTATATTCTACAATTATCATATTGTATTTCTCCATCAGACTCTTCTTTTCAGCCTCTTCTCTCTCAGCTGTCTTTTGGGCCAATTTGGCCACATTTACTGTCAAACTTGTAGCTTCTGTTGTTGAAGTTTCAGAAGCTCTCTTGATGATTAGCCCTCCCCTTAGGTGTGGGCTAATATTAGTTACATTTAGCTTTCTGCCCTAGGGTGCCAATGCCCATATGGCCAGAGTTTCATACTCCTCACTGAAGGTAGAGTCTTATAGAGCCGCCTTAACCTCTTCTTCACTGTTTTGTATAGGATGCTTGGACTGTAAGATAGCATTGAATGCAACCGCATCAGCTATGTCTCATTCAGGCAAAAGTATGACACCAACATGAGTCACAAGTCTTCTTCCCTCCTCAGGAGTGATGCCTTTGAATTCTTCCATTAATTTGGCCTTGACCTCATCATCATTCTCTTGCTCAGACCTATCAGGTCTCGATTCTCTCCTACTCTTGCATTTGTTCTGGTACTCTTCTAGTTTCATCCTCCAAACTAGTTGCAAGAATACAGGAGTCTTTACAAATGCATCATCATCCAAGAATGCCTTGCAGGCCTCTATCTTGGCATCTTGTACACATTGCCCCTTTACATCCATATCAGAAAACACCAATTGTGTTGATCTAAGAGGGGAAGGGATACCAACCTGCATATCTTGATTAGTCACAATTATCTCATCCATGAGAGTTTCCTGTGTTTCCTCAACTCTCTGCCTCTTAGGGCTTGGCTCTGATGGTAACACTGCAGGATCACCTCTTGGTGGTGAATCTAGATCCACAATCCTTATCCCTTTGGGTGCTCTGATCCTTGGACCCAACTATGATGATGTTTGCATGACTTGTTTTCCCTTCTTATCCCCTTCATCCTCATCACTGCTCACATTCCTCTTTCTCTTGTATAGAGGCCTATCAACTAGTGGCTGATAAGTTGGCCTTGTTTCTTCACATCCGGTCTTTCTATACCAAAATCTAATTCCAAATGACCCTCTTGTTCATCAAGGTGCCCATGATATATTTGAAATTAGCCATTAAGAAGTCTATTCTCTTGTGAAATGGAGTGAACTCCGTTAATGGATCATATTTTGGATCCATTTTATGTATTATAGCCAACAACTTTTCATATACAATCCATTTTTCTCTATTCAACTCCTGCCTATTCAAATCAAACTCATTTCTGATTAGGTCCTTAGGAAAGTTGAATTCATGTGCAAATTTTCCACCTTTAATTCGTTGTCTGAACAATGCAAAGAATCCCTCAGGGTCATACTGTCTCCTAGGACCATTCCTCAAATTGAAGTCATCAAAAAACCTTCCGAAGTGGACCCATCCTCCCTTGGAACAGATAAAATCAGAAACAACAGTGTAGTTAGGGAACCAAGTCCCTTTTACTTTATTTTTTAGGTTGTCCTCATGAATACAACCTAGTTGCCACATAACTTCGACAAACCCCATCCTTGATGGTACATTAAAGGGAAGGATATGAGGGGTTCCCTGGAAACCATACACCCTCAAGATAGTGCTTACAGGGTACAAGATGATGTCACCCTAATTGTGACACACTTTTAAATTAGGCTTCCTCACCTTCGATCGGAGGAATTCATGCAAATCTTCAGGGAATCTTGGCACATTTACCACCAACCGAGCCCTGAGTCTGGAGGAAAAGTAGTTATCAAATTGCACAAAGCTGGCACCTCCCCTGTTGTAAGACAAATCTGCACTCCACACCTGTACTGGTAACCTTTCTCCATTCACCTCCTGCCTCAACTCCATTTTTTCTGAGAAGAAAACAACATTCTTTTACAGGAACATATGCATTAATAGGGAGTACTAGAAAAAAGGAGTGCCAGTATCCCCCACATGCAGCTTCATCAAACCCTCATGCATATTCTCTGACAAGAATGATGCAAAGTCATACCACAAAGAAGTTGGGATGCTGAATATGGGCTCCCCTAAATATGTACGCAACCGGCATCATAGTATTAGGGCTGAACCCTAAAATCTGGCACAATGAATAAAATGTTTCCAGGAAGTGACTAGCAAAATAGCTTAGCCTGAAAGGCTCCTGGTCATTTGGGATGATAAGAATTGTTGAACTACTTGCCCTAGCCAGGTGAGGAGGAATCAACCTCAATCTAAAAAGAGGCTTTAACCTTTTGTACTCCTCCTTCATCTCCTCAAAATCTATTTGGACTAAGAAAGGGCTATACTCAGTCAAATGAAAAATCTGCCGAATCTCATCTACATTTATGCTTATCAGAATTCCACCATCATTATTGCTTATGACCCTTGTCACAGGATCATACTGTGTTGCCACTGCTCTGAGCAAGTCAACATCATGGAACACATTTGGAACTGTTAGTTTCCCCATGTCGTATCTCCAGGCATTAGAGAAGGGGTGAAGTAATTTTTGCTATCCATACCACAGCCTAAACATTTCAAGACCAGTCATAGGAATCCTGGCATCCGCAATGTTATAATTTCTGCACACTAGACCTTCGCCTAGGTTCTTTCCATTCATTAAAACCAAACCACTCTTCCTGTGATTTGTTGACAACGAGAGTTGATCCATGAAGTCATCATACAAATTCCTCTCCAAATAATCAACATGGCTAGAGTGCTGCTTCGGTGGTGCCATCTTAAACAACTAGGGCTTCTTTTAAAAAATCAAATCCTCGAAGAAACTAGGGGTACCCAGAACACAAAAATACAACACAACTGTGCAATTCCAATAATTCAAACGAAACAGTAACCCTACGACAATAATTAACAAAACCCCTTGACTAGCACAATAGAACCCTTCGCAAAGACATAGTCAAATTAACCCAGCAGTTTAGAAAATAACTCATGAGATTTCGTGCCTTGCAGAGAACCAAACTTCACAGTGATTGCTCGAAAAACTTTATCTCTGGCTCTGAACTGCTTGGAAAATACTTGAATGCTTTTGTGATGAAGATAGAAAAAAAGAAGATACTTTATGTCGATTGAATTGAGCCAGTAGACGTCTCGTCTGCCATTAAAGCTCATTTGCATGCCGTGCCAATGACTCGATGCGAATTTAAACTTCAACCGTCGATCTTTTATTTTTGTCAGATCATCGAACGACCATCTTCAAAAGGGCTGACGAAATATCCATGTCAGCATTGAGGGCCCACCACAGAAGGCAATGCCAAAGGAATACACGTGGCGCCCACCCGTGATATCCCGATCACTAAACATCCTGCATCTTTGGATCATGCGATGGCGGGCAACCGTTGATTCCTACCATCGATGATCGTGTTCACTCACAACAATTAGCAACACCAAACATAACCGTCGAGCAAATTTTTACCAAGATTATAACATCACCGTCGATCTCGAGCACGTGCATCTTGTAGTTGTTTTAGTAACCCACTTTATAACGTATTTAAGTCCGACACAAATATTAAACACTTTATTAATCCCTTTTCGGCATCGGCGGCTTGGGACACGTGGCGCTCACCCATGATATTGCAATCACCAAACAACCAGCGGTGATGTCATTGTGAGATCGCAGGGAGCGGTTAGGATCAATCATAGGAAGATCGACGGTCATTAAAAACACAATAGTTAGCAGCACCAAACATAACCATCGAGAATTTTTTTACCAAGATTATAACATCACCATCGATCTCTAGCACATGCATCTCACAACTGTTTTAGTAACCCACTTTATAACGTATTTAAGTTCGACACAAATATTAAATGCTTTATTAATCCCTTTTCAACATCGGCAGCTTGGGACACGTGGCGCTCGCCTGTGATATTGCAATCACCAAACAACCATCGGTGATGTCATCGCAAGATCGCGGGGAGCGGTCAGGATCAATCATAGGAAGATCGACAGTCATTAAAAACACAGCAGTCAGCAACACCAAACATAACCGTCGAGCAACTTTTTACCAAGATTATAACATCACCGTCGATCTCGAGCACGTGCATCTCACAGCTGTTTTAGTAACCCACTTTATTATAACGTATTTAAGTCTGACAAAAATATTAAATGCTTTATTAATCCCTTTTCAGCATCAGCAACTTGGGACACGTGGCGCTCACCCATGATATCGCAATCACCAAACAACCAGCGGTGATGTCATTGCGAGATCGCAGGGAGCGGTCAAGATCAATCGTAGGAAGATCGACGGTCATTAAAAATACCCCCTACAAAATAAAACAACTATTAAAAAGGAGAAGGGGAATCGCTTAGGACAACGAAAAACGATGGCTCAAAGTTGTTCTTAAAGCATGGGGCATGGACCGACCCAGATTTAAGAAATAATAAAGTTAGGCGAAATAACCTTTTTGCATGTGCAGATTGCGCGGTCGTCAGATGAAGTGATTTCAATCTTGACCGTTGCTCGCAGACCTCACAAGGTTTCTACTAACGTCACAAATATGGTGCGAGGCATGCGAGATGCTGCCATCTGTCATATTTGATGGTGGGGACCAGTTTTGCTCATTGATCGATGATGAAGGCTGATGCCGACAACTATTTCTGTACCGACGCATTGTGGTTGTTCCTCGTTGACCTCGCATAATTAAAACTGTAGTTTCAATAATGTTGCGAGGTGTGCGATTTGGTGATGCGTGGACTCTGATGCTGTGCGCTGATAGAAAAGGTGGGGCCCATTTTTGTGCTGATGTGGTGCCCGATAGGTGAATATCCTGTCCGTTTGGTGATTGGAGGGAGAACGTCAAATTTTCAAACTATTTTGACTAAATCTGAGCCGTTCTCCTGGCCAACGTTGCGATTGATCAACGACTCATATTTAAAAATAAACTGGTATTGTACTATAGCCATTTTATCTCATGTGAGTGAATAGTAATGACCGAGTTCGACTCTGCCTGCATAGTTAAATGCTAAAATTTTTGAATTACTATTTCCATGCTGTATCTCTACATTGAGGAAGAATTGTTTGGTATTGAGTGAAGCAAGCTGTGGTTGCGATTTCTCAATTTCGTTGCCCTGGATGTTTTGCAATTGAAACCGTAAGTAGCACATATGCCATTTATTGTAAATTCAAAAGATTTTATGGTTGCTTGCTAGGCAATTCGTGATTGTTTCCTGTTTCTGTTTTTGAAGAATTGATTGAATAGATTCGCTTTTAGAGCTTGTCTAGATAATTGCTAGGGATTTTTGAATATTGAAGAATTTTCTGTTAAGGCTAAAGGAGAAAATTGTAATTATTTTTTATTTGAAAATAAGCAAACCTTTGTTCGAATTATCATTAGTCTAGTATAAATGGCACCCAAGGTCCGAAGTTCTGGTTCTAAAACCACTACCAGGTCTTTATCCCAAGATATTATTGATTTGTTACAACCCTCTACTACCAAGAAGTAGGAGGGAAAGGTTTTGTTCTATGGGCCTCGAATCTTGGAAGGATTGACAGACAAGCAATGTGCAATTCAAGATGCTGAGTTAACATACATTAGGTGGCATTTGTTCTCCAATTGGTTTGGGAACAAGAATTTGTCGGTTCCTTTATGTAACCCCTAGAGGTTAGACCTAGGTAAATTGGTGGTTCCTAATGTTTATATGGATGTAGATCTTTTAAAGGACATTGCTACTAGATATGACCCTGTGGCCCGAATTGTCAGAACACATGCTGGTGTGCAGATGATTAAGATAACCAAAGAAGAAATTGCAGAGATTTTCAAATTGCATGAATGGAGTTAGGATATGGTTCCTGTCGACTTGGAGATTTTTAGACAAGAATATAGAAATACTAGGGGTTTGTTCAGAACATCCTTTTTAATACCTCATTTGGCAGTCTTAGGAAGAGGAAAAAATCAGAAGAAGGTAGTAATTGGCAGGAATGAGCCTGGACCTTTTCCTGTGGACTATTTTTCCAGTTATTTCAAGAAGACTGTTTGTGCTTTATGTCAAGTTCTGGGAGTCAGCTTAAAAAAAACCTTGCCTACCGATATTATGTATATGGTAGTAAATCTCTAGCACCCAGGTTTTTATGTAATATATGATTTTGCCACTTATTTAGCAGAGAAGATGCACATGGGTCTGGTAGCCCTAAAGGAGGGGAAGATTTTGGTTGGATTCAGATGGTATTCCTTGTTAATCCACATGTTTCTGTATAGGGGTCAGGCTGTGTTCAAAAAGATATGGAATTAAAGAAGAAGGAATGAAACATTGAAATGCCTGTCCAATATTTGACTAGGATTCTTGACATGCATGATCATAAGTTTGATTATGTAACTTTCCATAATGTCTTTGGATCTAAATTAAGGGAGGCTCTGGTTCATGACCCCCCAAGGATCCCAAAATAAATTCATGACTTCTTGAGGCCGATGGAGACAACCTGAATTGAACATAATGCACAATTGGGGAGACATTATCCCCTATCATAATACCACAGTTTTTAGGGTTTTTGGCACTAATGTCAATCCAAAGGTTCTACCAAGGGAGGTGCCCCTTAGAATTGGATTTTTGGAAATCATGAGGCAGTTGGGGGGTGCTCAGGGACTACACTTGCCAGCTGAACAAAAGAAAGGTTCTTTCTTCCCTAAATATACAACATTTGCCGATTTTTTTATGGCAAAGGGAGGATGGAAGAAGTTGCATAAATTACTTGGGCCTTATAGGATAAGGATTGTGCGCCCCAGGAATCATGATCCTGAGGGTTTTATCTCTCAAATGAAGGCAAAACATCAGACAAGAGATTTTGTCCACAACTTTTACTTTCCTGAGGACACCATCAGGAATATATTTGATTTGGAATTACAAGATGAGAGAAAGACACTATACATTGCCTCCTCTAAAATAGTAAAAAGTAAGCAGGAGGAAATACCTGGTTTCAATCCCATACCTAATGCTAAAGATGAGTTTAGCAGGGCAATGTATGCTATTGATAATTTTGAGAGCTTAGTTGGGGTTTTGAAAGATGAAAGGGTTGTGGAAGAAAGGGGAAAATCACAAACCATCGAGGAGTACCTTGAGGTAAAGGAAGAGGAGAGGCCTACTTATCAGCCCCAAAAGAAGATAAGGGTTTTTTCTAGAAGAAAGGGAAGTAGGGCTGAAGATGTTGCTAAAAATATTGCACCATCTTCTTCAAGGCAGTTAGTACCAAATGTTGTTGATTTAGATTCTCCTCCAAGTTTTTCAGAATAGGCTTGCCCACCATCACCAAAGAGGCAGAGGGTTGAAAGAGTAAAGATTGTTGATTGTGATGGTGATGAGGATGATGAAATTATTGTTACTCCAGATGAAATGCATCCTGAGATGCCATTGGACCCAGATGACATTGCAACAGGTTCAGGTACAGTTTCTTTGAGGTTAGGAAAAGATGAAATCAAAGGAATAACAAGCAATGATGACTTGAGAATAGAAGCCTATAGAGAGTTCATGATGGATGACTCTTTTATTCAAACCGGTGCTTTTAAAGATTTTGTGTGGAGAGCACATACTGCATTATATGCTGAGAAGGTGGCACATGAGAGAAGTCTAAATCCAGAGCTCCCAGAGAAGGTAATTCAAGCTAAGGTCAGGGAACAGATGAGAGACAAATTCAAAGCAATAACACTAGAGCAGGGCCAAGAATTGGTACAAAAAAGTGGAGTATTGCTACTCCATGAATGGGATATCACTGATGTTGTGGTATTTGACACAATAAGAAGGGCTAATAAGCCACTTCTTGCTACTGAAGAGGAGGCTACATTGACACTCAAGGGATCGGCCTTTAGTGAGGAATGGGATGTATTGGCAATCTGGTCCCTATCCACTGGCTCTAAAAAGCCAATTTTTGCAGAACCTTTTGAATTCAGTGGTCACTTGGTTGTGAGGAAAGTTGTTGACACCCCAGCATTGGAAGCTACTGATATGGTCGTGAATGTTGCCAAATTCACTAGAGAAACTATTGAAAATTTGACCAAGGACCGGGATACTCTGAGAGGCCAATATAATGACATTATTATTGAATATAATAAGAGTCAACAAAAGGTGGCAATTAGAAACTGAATTGGCTTTATTGAGGCAACAAATGGATACCATGAGATCTCAAAAGCAAGCCAGTTCTAGCCACACTATTCCCGACCCACTAGTAGTGCATTCTCAACCTCCTGCACAAGCACAGTCTTTGGCTATTGTTCCATATAATATGGGACAAGTGCCTATCGCTATTGAGAGGGCTACTAGCCCTAGAGGGGGATTTTCTAGGGAGAAACTGATTTATCAGGTTGAAGAATATAAGGAGATGGTAAAGCAAATCTGGGATGCAACAGGGAGAAGCAATGTAGTGATAGTGGACACTGTTTTGAAATATTTAAATAGAAGGGTCCAAAGTAAGCTAAACAATGTTCATGCAAATTATGTCCTAATGTTGCAAGCACTAAAAATATTTCTAAGGGATAAAGAATTGGCCATCCCATTGCTAAACAAATGGAGCCCTAGAATGGAGAAGTTGAAATTCATGGCAGTAGGGGAAAAACAACATGGTGATAAATATCCTACTGTTATTGCAACATATCAATTGGTCAAGGGAATTGTTGAGCAGAAGTTTCAGGGATTTTCCGCCCCAATGGAATCTAAGATTAAATTGTTGAAAGATGTGTATGATGGAATGGACCTGTCCCCATTACCTCATATTTTACATAGTCAGGATGAAGTCAAACCCCTGCAGGTTTGGAAGGAGAAAATGAACAATATAATGATGTCTCAAACACATGAGATATGCAAAAATCCTGACATCTGCATGCTAGATAATATATTGGAAAAGTTGTCTTTTGTTATAAGTTTCTTAGAGAACTTTGATAAAAAGGCCACATCGATAATGGTAAAGTATGCTCCCTATCGAAACAAGGTTGATCAGGTTGTGGCTTTCCAGTGGCTTTCCAAGGAAGAGTTTGAATTATGGAAAAAGGTGTTCACTGATGAACTGGAATTATGAGTGTTATAGTCGAGAATTGCAGCTTGGTCATGTATAATATAGGTTTGGCCTTAGATATTATATTCTAAAATTGCATTCTCTTTTTGACTCCAAGTACAGGGTGCTGAGGTGAATTTAATACTATAATGGCTAAGCATGCCTTCGATGTATGGGGAGCGGCCTTTGGAGCGATGTTTTCTTTCCTCCTTATTAACTAATGATGATCTTTGTCTTATGCTGTCCACTCGCATGATACAATTGTAACTGAATCAGGAGTTAGCGGTCCAATTACAAATGGACATGTGTACTCTCCAACCTGAAGCTTGTTGACTCCCTTGTTTTATAAAAGGGAATTCTGGGCCGAAAGAGTGGTCGGTTGAAATATCTAAAATATGAGAAATAAGAGTCTAGTAATATAGAGACTATGAATTGTAAGTCTAGGTTTTAAAAAGTTTTGAGTCAGATTGGAGAACTTTGTTAATCATGGGGTTTTTGAGCATGTTTGTATCAAACTCGTGAATATTTGGAGTTTATTTTCTCTCCTATTGTGTTATGTTACATGGATTATTAATGAAATATCGATCAAAGATTATTTTCATTGATTTTCATTTGTTCTTTACTGTGAATTATGTTTAACTACAACTCTGGTTCAAAGGATTGGTTAAATGCTTCAGTTAACCGATAAATTCATACAATATAACAAATAGGATTCATAAAGGAGTAATAAACTCAGGTATAGATATATGGGTTGTAATGAAATTCATAATAGATCATAAGTGTTTAAAATGAAATTTACCCTGTAGTTCAGTTTTCTCTTTTGACTCCATGCGTTGGGATATGGCACTAGAATTCTGATTACATTTTATTCTTGTATGTTTTGTGTTATGGCATTAGGATATTTTACTCAAACATTTCCTATCAATTTACTTTATGTGAAGTTTGTGATTCTCTATTAAATGGACATGAGTCTTTTTTAAGGAATAGCCAATTTCTTGAAGGATTTCATACTTTAACATTAATTGGGGATCTATTTGTTGCTTACCTGTGTGCAAATGAATTGTTTAAATGTTGTATGTTAAGAGCACATGTTAGGAAATACCCTCCTGGATTTTACAGAGTCTGAAGTGTAGGAGAATTAGCCTTATTGCTATTCTCGTTAAGTTGGCCATACTGTTCCTAGTCTTTGAGATATTATGTCAAATAGTTCACAAGATTTGTCTATCCTCCCACATTTTACATAGATTTGAAAATGAAGTCTACAACCACAACATTTGAGAAAATTCATCTTCATATTATGCTTTGATGGATGTCCATACCTTGTTCCAAATCTCCCATATTAAGGAAATCGACAAAGATTTTGGTGAAGGTTGTGAAATTTGTCTATGCATCTACCAATTGCATTTGATTGAAAGTTTCTAAAACCTTTTTAAAAAATCCATTATGTATATTCTACAATCATTATAGTCCACAATTTCACATTTATTTGGTTTTCCATCTACCAGTTGTATTTGCTTGAATTTTCCTACCGAATTTTCAATGTAGATCCATTTTGTGTATATCTTACAATTTGTTGGTGTTTTTTTCCCACATAGGATTTGCAATTCTCTAAGAGGTAGCCAACCTCCATTATAAAGAACTACAAAGGCTAGTGGCCAACTAACAAGAGTCAGTCAAAGACTGACATCGCCTACACTTTTGGCTCTGTGAAACCAAGGTGGGTAAACCCAAGTGTGTTCATAAGAATGTTTCATGATTGGTAAGAACACTTCTTCTTACAGATGCAGTCCCCACTAACACTAACAGACAGTCATTACCCTGGTTGTGGCAAAACCAAAGAATAATAACAGATATCCCAAAGCAAGGAGACTAAAAATTATCATAAGATCTATATCCCAAAAAGAGATAACAGTTGATATTTGTTAAAAATTTTGGGTATTGAATCACCGTGCTTAGAGTCACAGTCCTATACCTAAAAGGAATTTACCAATACTATCCAGTGCCTCATCCATTGGGTGGGAGTCATATAAAACATAATTCAGATGAAAATGAACTTATCACCATAGTGCTTTGCTACCATGAGATTTGTCAGTATATTAAAACAATACTCCTTAGTGAATCCTGAGCATATAACCATAAACATGCAATTTATGTTCAAGCATTTGATTAACTCTTTAATTTAAAGCAAGAGAACAAATTACACTTTCAACTACACCATTGAAACTGAATGAGCAAACCCTTGATAAATCCATTCATAATCCATGGCCCATACACAGGAGAGCAAAATGTCTTAATTTTTTAAGATTTCTTTCGATATTAGTAATTACAAAAGCATAGTATACTTATTTCATACTATTCCCAACCCAGCATGATTTCCTACATAATACCTTCAAAATCCTGCATTACCACTAACTGTACCTATTCTAAGCCTTCCGACCCAAAAATACAACAACCCTTAACAATGAGTAGTCAAATCTCCTTTATAGGACAGGAGAGCAACAAAGCAATAGGCTACATTGTTCATTCCAAAATTGAATTTCATTTAGAATGAAATTCAAATTTACATTCCTCATCATTAGAAAAAACCATAATCAGTTCGAGGAATCAAAACAGTTATACCATTGTAACCAACCAGAGCTAAAGACAAAAGAGTGTGGCAAGCATGCATACGTCCACATCAACACACCACCCAAAAGTAACACACCCAACAACTGCAACTACTTGCAAGACACAAGGCCCTGGTAGAGGCGATCACTCTTGGTCCCCGCTTCAGTAAGAAGCGAGACTAGCTTCCTTTTATCCGCTTTAACACATGATCTGGTAGCATGGCACACCGTCATCACAGTTATGGGGGCAACTGCGAGGGGCTCTTCATTGACCCCCAACAGCTCGGTCATGGACGCCAAGTAATGTTGGTTGTCCGAGTCAGTTTTAGAACCATCACCATCAGAACCAGAAGAAAACACCAGTGGGGACTTGGAGCTCCCCGTCCCTTTATAAGCATCATGGACAACCTCGGGCTTGCTAAGGACAGTTTGTACCCCATCAGGCTGCAAATTTCTCACCCTGAGTCTCGTACTTCTGTGCACAGCCGAATGGTCCATTGCAAAGAACACCTCGCAAAGTACAAGAGATACTCGACCACCTGTAAACAAGAAAACTCAAAATGCAATGATAATACCAGATAACACAATGAGCATTTATAGAGTTAATTGGTGCGAGAATATTAATTGCTTGAATGCAGCACGAGCATTCGAGCATTTTAGTGGCTGATGTAGCCACCACAAATTATTCTTGGCTTACAAAGGCATGGCGTACAACCCATCATTGCATTTATCAGGAGAACACTATTCGCACACAGGAAGATCAGTCGAGGATCCACTGAAAAAACCCACGCCATTAATGAGAACAACTTGCAGAGAGCAAGAACTCCCAACGCGGATGAATAGGAACCCAACAAAAATTGAACCGTTAATGCGGATCGAACATGGAAAGTCAGACGACTCAGATTGAGTCAACAATTGTTTGGAAATCCATATCAGTGCCCTGGGAGAACCGTGCCCAATCACAACCCAAGAAAACAAGAGACCTTGCAATTGGACAGCGGTTCCCACCTAGCACTGTCGCTTCAAGAACTAGGCCACGTGTCGCCTCTTCGCAGACCTCACAATACCCTCAGGGGCCTTTAATTTGATCGTGCGAGATCCGCGAGGAAGGATTATCATTGATCTCCCTCATTAATACCCCACGGGTGGAAAACACCCACCTTAAACCCCAAAACCCTAGCCTCCATCCATGTAAATTTTAAGTCCCACCACAATCCTTGTACGGTCCACATGATTTTTTTATCCTTTGTTGAACAAACTATTACAATATATTTCTTATTTATGTACTTATTTTCCATACATGTTTATAAAAGTTTGAAATTATTAATAATATTAATTTTGGGAAGACATTAAAAGAGTGTTGATTGTAAAAAATATGCATCCTAATGTGAAAATGCAAACAATGGAAGCAATGACTATAACACAAATTTTTTTATGTAGTATCCAATTCAAAGAATCATGTTACCCTCTACCTTGAATTTTTTAGTATAAAAAGCTAAGGAAATGCTATAAATAAGATAATAAGTTGACTATTAGCATATACCAATTTTCATAGAGATGTAGATTGTTGGATGTTGTGGTTGTGTTGTTCATGATATGTGGTTGTCATTGATGTCAACACTATTAGCATTAATGTCTTAAAGGTTGTATATGTCGAGGATATTGAGAAAATTAGAATAAATATGTTGCAGATAGTCTATGAAGTTGTGGAGATCAGAGTGGTGGAAATTTTTGTACGTTGGTATTCTGAAGTCATGTATTAAAGGGTTTGTTGTTGAGCCTATCTAGTATATCCTCTAGAAGTTTCAAAGGTGTGCATCAAGATTGGAGCGAGTTATGAGTTTTTGTGTTCTTATAGTTATTTTGTTGCTATAGTTGGTGTTTCTAAAAGAAGAGAATGTAATTCTAGTGAATTGAATTGTTGTGTATGCTCTTGAGATGTTCATTGATGTTTCTTGATCTCATACTCTATCATTGTGGTACGTCCACGCTGATCAGTGTGCTCATGATCAAAGATTTTTCCTTTGCATGTTCGAGTTTTCATGTTCTTGGTTGACATGATGGTGGTAGTGTGTTGTAGATCCTCGTGGATTAATTTTTGAATGCTTGGCATGTTCGAGGATGTTGATTTAGGTCTTCATTATGTTGTGACCAATTTAGGTTGGTGCGCATTGAGATTTTTTCATGAATTGGGCCGACAGTTTGTATTTATTTATTATTTATTTTTGGTCGACAAAGTTGTTAATGTAAATTCATGAAGTGGATATATAAGAGTGATTGTTTTATTCATTTAGAGAGAATGTATGTGAAGTGTATGCGAGATATGTGTGAATAAATATTAGATCATTCGAATGCAGAGCAGAGTGTGAAGAAGTTTAAGAAAAGTATGAAGAAGTATTTATGTGCCTAACTGAAACTATCATCAAGCTTTTGAAGAAGCTAATTTCTCAGTTCAACCTCATCAGATGGATTTAATTTGATTATCTTATGTAAGGTAGTGAGCCTTCCCTTTGAGCAGTGAGCTCTAGGCAGTGTTCTTGAATGCATGTGCATTCCTTATTCATTTATTTTATACTTTTAACAGGGTATAAATTATGGATTAACCTCCACCGTGGTTTTTCCCCTAACAGGGTTTGTACACAAAAATCTTGGTGTTATGTGTGTTTTTGATGTGTCATGCTTTCACTGTTAATTATCAGATATGAGATTAAAGGTTAATAAGGTTAAATAAGTTTCAATTTTTTAACAACTGATTCACCCCCCCTCTCAGTTGCCTATCCTTGTTTTCCAACATAGATATATTCCATTTCAAAACACACAAAACAATATTCAGTACATAATCAACCATCTTTCATTTGTATAGTGATTATTTTATCCCTATAGGAAACAAGTAGAGTATATAAAGAAAACTAACAAAGCCAAAACTACCCCTATTTTTTAGTTTGGTGTGCATTCCTTCCTCTCCCGAATCTTCTTTGATTATTTTGAAGAGACCAAGTGTTGTAACTAAACTATGGTTCATTCTATGTGCATGTAATTTTGATCTTGATAGATAAAATTAAAAAAGTATTAATCTACTCTTGTCAAAACACAAACAACACTCAGATTTAGTATAAGAGTCAACCAATCATAAGGAAAACATAATATGAAGATGAATTTTCTCAAATCTTGTGGTTGTAGATGCCCTTTTGAAATCTATGCAAAATGTGGGAGGATAGACAAAGCTCATGAACTATTTGACACAATGCCTCAAATAATTGTAATCTCATGGAATACACTCTAATCAGAAAAGTCTCATCATTGCCCTCATAACAATCTATCAATTTTTTTTAGTGTCTATTGTGTTATACCCAATTTGGGACATGGGGTATAACAAAATAGACACTAAAATAAATTGAGAGATTACAATTCTTTGAGACATTTTATCAAATAGTTCACAAGCTTTTTCTATCCTTCCACATTCTGTATAAATTTTAAAAGGGCATCTACAACCACAAAATTTGAAAAAATTCATCTTCATATTATGCTTTGATGGATGTCTATACCTTGTTCCAAATCTCTCATATTAAGGAAACCAATAAGGATTTTGGTGAAGGTTGTGGAATTTTTCTTTGCATCTACCAATTGCATTTGTTTGAAAGTTTCTAAAACCTTTTCAACAAATCCATTATGTGTATATTCTAAAATCATTATAGTACACAATTTAACATTTATTTGGCTTTGCATCTACCAACTGTATTTTCTTGAATTTCCCTACAATAATTTCAATGTAGATCTCTTTTGTGGATATCTTATAGTCCTTGTAGTCCACATCACTTTGTTTTTTGAAGAAACTATTACCATATATTTCTTATTTATGTTCTTATTTTGCATACATATTTATAAGTTTGATATTACAATTAATAATATTAATTTTGGCAAGACATTAAAAGATTTTGTTGATTTTAAAAATATATGCATCCCAATGTAAAAATGCCAACAATGGAAGCAATGATTGTAACACATAAATTTTTATGTAGTATCCAATTCAAAGGATCATGTTACAATTTAGGGTTATGATTGGGTATTTAATTAGGGTTAGGATTTAGTGTTTGGGTTAGTGTTAGGTTTAGAGTTAGGGTTAGGGTTAGGAAAAATAATGTTAGGATTAGGGTTAGATTAGGGTTTATGTTTTATGGTTAGGGTTAGATTTAGAGTTTTGGTTATGGTTGGGATTAGATATGAAATTAGGGTTAGGGTTTAGGATTACAATTAGGGATTATAGTATTAGGGTTATATTTAGAATTAAGTTTTAGGGTTATTGTTATGATTAAGGGTTGATTTAATATTTGGCTTAGAGTTGGGGTTAGGATTAGGGCCAGGGATAGGGCTAGGGTTAGGTTTAGGGATAGGTTTAGGGTTATTAGAGTGAATGCAACTAATTAATAAAAGAAAAAATATTTAGGGTTAGGTAATTAGGGTTAGGGTTGGGGTTAGAGTTTTGGTTGTGGTTAGGGTTATAAAGATAGGATAAAGGTGAGGGTTAGGGTCAAGGTTAAGGTTTTGAGAAAAAGGGTTAGGTTATGATTAGGGTTAGGGCTAGGTTTAAGATTTGGATTATAGTTTAGGGTGTAGCATTTGTCTTTAGTTTAGGGTTACAATTAGGGTTAAGGTTAGGGTGTAAGTTAAGGTTAGTGTTAGGGTTAGATTAGAATTAGGATCATGGTTTAGGGTTTAGGGTTAGGGTTGTGTTTATGTTTAGGGTTACAATTAAGATCATGGTTTAGGGTTTAGGGTTAGAGTTATGTTTATGTTTAGGGTTGTGATAAAAAGGATTTGGGTTATGGTTAAGATTATGGTTTTGAGAAATAGTGTTAGGGTTAAAGTTATGGCCAGGGTTACATTAATGAGAAAATGATGGTTTACTTTCCAAGTAAGGGTTAGGATTAGGTTTATTGTCAGGGCTAGGGTTAAGGTCAGGGTATGAGTCAATCTTATGATTAGGGTTAGGGTTATGGTTAGATTAGGGATATGATGTTAGGTTTCAAGAAAAGGTCTAAATTTAAGATTAAGCCATAGTTGGCTATAATGAACATGAGAAAAAATGGATCTAATTTCCTTTTGTGGGAAAATAATCAACTACGACTTAAACTTAAATTTAGAGATTACCCTAAACTCTAACCATAACCATAAACCTAATCCCAAACCTAACCCTAATTGTAGTGTTTGAGGCTAGGCTCAAACACTATATAACCTAACCCTATATAACCTCACATAACCTAACACTAGAAAAAAATTCTTCTCCCAAACAATCTCCTCTACTTCTATTCACGCCTACTGGAATTGCAACATTCAACATTGGTGATTCAACCATTCATTGAAAGCTAAGAATTCTAATAAGAGATTTCAATGAACTAGAAGGGACAAGACTTACAACTTTCCAAGAAGAAATATCACATGTCAGATACATATTGATAGATGAAATGAGTTTCTTTGGGGAGAGATTGCTTGAAAACATAGATTTTAGGCTTCGACAAGCATTCCCAAAAAATAGTAACCAAAGTTTTGGAGGTGAATTCTGGATTGAATTTTCTAACTTTGATAACTTTACATTACAATATTTTTTATTCAATTCTATTATAGTTCCTTCTATACAAATTCATACTTATCAATTTAATTAAATATTTTATATTCAGGCATATCTACATGATTTTAATTGGAGACTTGGCACAATTACCTCCAGTAAATGACATGGCTCCATATGAAAGAAAAAGGTGAGAAAAGCTACTATGGGAATAATTCAAAATGGTCATTACATTAAGTTTTGTTTTCGACAAGATGGACAAAACGAAGAACAACAAATATTTTGTCAAATTCTAACAAACATTAAGGATGTGAATCCCACAATTGATGATTGGATGTTGCTTTCGTAACTCTATAGCCCAACTATTCAATGGTCATTTTTCTAATGAATCCTTTCTCACTCTCTTGGAGGACAAACGTGACATTATTTAGGATATTCAATGCCTAGATATTTTCTGGAAAGCTTTAAGGTCAAATATATAGTGGCATAGAACTCAATGTTATAGGAAATCATTCTTAGCCAAGCCCAATTGGTTCAATTCCTATGGATATAAGGGGGTTGATCATAGGGAAGTGTTGAGATTCCTAAGCATCTCTTTTACCTTTTAGGTTTCTCCTTCCTCTTTAAGGAAACATATCATTTCTAGAGATGACAAATATTATCATATTAAATTATGAAGCTCCTTTCTTTGGCAAGGAGATTCCATGTGTGTTCAAAAATTCTTGTTGCACACATTTCCATTACTCATGTTTCTAAGAACCTTGCAAATCCTCATATTTGAAGATTGAAAAAATCCAAAGGTATATTTTATGGCCTCCCTTTAACCAAGGAAAATGGTTTCACAAAGTACCTTAGGAGTTTTATTATTTCCCTCATGACTATAATAGGCTTGGATTACTTTATATTCACTACTCTAAATGGCACCATAATAGGCATTGCTTGCTTTATATTCACTACTCTAAATGGCGCCATAATTTTAAATTTAATTAACATACTCTAAAACCTAACTAAACCAGGTTGTAGCTCATCAAATTGGACAAGTGAAAGGTCAATGCCAGCGCTGAGGAAGAGTTTGGAGGAGTGAAAACAAGGTCAATACCAGCGCCGATGAAGAGTTTGAAGCTAAAACAAGGTCAATACCAGCGCCGAGGACGAGGTTGAGGGCACTTAACGAAAATCGACGACCAAGGGACAATGAGTACTATAAGTTTGGCACCCCCATTCTCTTTAACTTACAATTTCCATGCCTAGTTTCCAAAGATCTTCTCGTACATTGGCCCCCCCATTCTCATAAAATGGTATAAGATAAGACAGAAAGAATAAAATACCGTAGCCTTTCACATTTTTATAGTGATTACTAGAGGTGCATAGACCAATTCTTCATAATAGAAGAATTTGATCATACTTTTCCAATGATGGCATTATGAGAAAACCTTAGGTTAAATGAATAATTCCTAGCTAAGTTCTTGAAATCATGTCCGACCGTATAAGAGAAGACCACTGCTATGTGTACTTGGATAACATGGAGAAAGCCTTTTGGGCTCTTTCATCAATCTATGTATTGTTATATTTTAACACCTAAAAGTGAGAATGAAGAATCTTTCCTAGGATGGTGGCCAATTATGCTTCTCAAAACCTAGATTACAAAATTCTTGTCAATATCATTGCCATCACAATTAAACCTATTGCTTGAGATATATTCATAGAGGTAAACAAATAGGCTTTCTTGATAGTAGATACATTCTAGACAATTCAATCCTTGCATCGAAGATTGTTGAATGGGCCCAACAAACTACTCATGATGCCCTTAATATTATGTTAAAAGTTTGACAAGGCATATGATTGCATCAAATTTCCTTTCATTTATAAAAGGCACAAATGGATTTATTTTCAACCCTAAATTATTATCACACATTCAAAATTACAAAATACTAGTTAATGAAGAACCTTCATTTGTAGGTTATGTCGTCATGAACTTTGAATGAAGAACCTTCATTCAAAAATGATGCCATGTCAAGACTTTCAAATGAAGGTATTTTTTATTTTAAATATTTCATGTCCAAAATGCTTTATAAAAGGAACCTTGGCATGAAGGACCTTTAAATGAAGACCTTAATTCAAAGGTCCTTCATTAGAAGATCCTTCATATGAAGGTTCCTTTAATTCTATCCCATTATAGCTCTTAGAGTTGTTAGAGATATTTTTGTTTTGAAGTAGAGATTGGACCATCAAACAGTGTCACCATGACTCTACCAAGATATCCATCAAATTGATAAACCCTAAATTGACAACCACAAATTTATAAGAAAATTTCCCCTGTCAGCCCTAGGGCATCAATTCAATGCCAATTTTCTTGCTTTAAAAAACCCCTAAATGCAATGAACCTCTATCATACCATGATGCACACCAATCCACCGAGTTACAATTCCAAGACAGTGGGTGGACTGGTGGATGCCATTTCTATTTAGCCCTCAAACCCTTACATAGGCAAAACAGGGCAGACCTTGTAAATCTGGTAAAGATGTGCCACTCCAGTCATCAAAATTCTTTACCAGTTCCTTAATAGTACTACTCAAATCATCAGGTAAGGCTTGAAAACCTTGCAGTGATTTTACAAAAACTTGAGTAGGCCTTAATGATTGGGGCCTGTTGTCTGCATCGAATCTAGAGGCCTTATACATAACATCTAGATCATTGGCCCTAGAGATCCACTTCTCAACTAAAGGCAAAACTAATTCCTGATCCCTAGTAATGTTTCTTATTGAATCTAAGAATAAATAATATAAAGAATAGACTGATGGTAATCTACCATCAACTCCCTAATTCAAATGCCTAAAAACTGTGTCTACAACTTCATTTTGCTTGGCAACTGCTCCCTTCTCACTTGCTTTTAGAGCTTCCTGTAGCTCTCTAATCTTATTAAGCATCTGATTTTTGGTGGGATCTACAAAGTACTCAACCTCCTCTTCAACTGGCTCTAATGAATGACTAGGAGCAGGAGTCTGGATGGGGGACCCAGGAGTAGAAACAATTGGAGAAGTTGGAGGTACTGATCTTGATGTAGAAGGTATGGCCAAGGTACCAGGAGCACTAGAAGACTCCCCCACATGTCTATACTTCAACTTGTCTACCTCATTTTTTAGCTCAACATTCCTTTGCTGCATTCTACTATACTCTCCAATAATGGTGTTATACTTCTCCATCAAACTTTTCTTCTCAGCTTCTTCTCTTTCAGCTGTCTTTTGGGCCAATTTGGCCACATTTACAGTCAAGTTTGTAGCTTCTATAGTTGAAGTTTCAGAAACTGTTTTGATTATTAACCCTCCCCTTAGGTTTGGGATAATATCAGTAACATAGGGCATGGGCCAACCTAAACTTAGGAAGTAATAAAGTTAGGCAAAATATTTAACTCAATTTATAAAAAGGGGCCCGGCCTAGAAGAAACAATGAGACATAATTCATTTTAATACCCACTCCAAAAAGGTAACGACCAAATATATCTCACCCAAGGTTTTACATGGAACATTAGTATTTTTATGAAAGCCAAGGTAAAACCCAACCTTAGGTTCCTCCCAAACAATGTAACAAGCCAAGACAAGGGAAAAACATAAATGGAATTCAAAGAACAAGATTTGAAACTCCGTCAAATCCACCAAGATGCACACCAATCCACCGAGTTATAGTTCCAAGATCATGGGTGGATTGGTGGATGTCATTTCTATTTAGCCCTCAAACCCTTACACAAGCACAATAGGGCAGCCCCTGTATTTGATTGTTTAATCCCACAAAATAGTGATTGAGAACTTCAAAAAAAATGCAAATGAAAGGAAACACATATATTTATCTACACCAATGGTCTCAGAGCATTTCAAGCTTGTATGGATCCATACAACACAAAAGAACTTCAGAAAAATTGTAGAAACACAAAAAATTGCTTCAAGAACGTGGTATCTGATATGAAATTTTGGCATCAACTCCTCCAACAATTGCAATGAGATGGGAATACAATATGATAGAAGTGGGATAAAAAATGCATCATTTGAAGCATCAAACCAATATGCAAAGATGAAAGAAAGTGCTAACCCCTTAAACTGAAAAAGTTTCTTTTAATTTTAACTTTGTTGGGTAGCCAATTCTTTTATGTTATCAAATCCTACCATCATACATAATCAAAATGTTGTTTCAAATGACTATGAGCACTAACTTTCACTATTTGAAGATGTTGAAACCTTGTCATAGAGAATTAGAACATTGATGCGACCACTCATCCTACCTTAAAACATTCCAAAAGTATCCTAGCAATTAGACATAGGAAGATTTAAGATGACAAACATTTTTTATTGCCAAAGCATAAACTTATGATGACTTTACTAGGCCTAGTACACACTCCCTCCTTGTTAACCACTTAGACATATGGAAATTAAATATAAAGTTTCTGCTATTTTTATTCATGTAGGTGTCCAATAAACCACTTGGTGGTGTTTCCCTTCAAGTTTATTTACTTGAATGAAGAGAAAAAGTCCTTTGATTACAATTAGAGAATACATTTGACACCTTGGTTGTGTAACTGGTGGACCATAGTCACATTTAACACTTGTTACAAAGTTTGGCAGTTAAAATGTTAAGTAGATTTGATTTGTGATGGACACATTTGGACGGTAGTAACAATAAATTGCAATCTATCAAGACTTGATTACCTTATAACCTATCAAATTCTAGCGATGAAATGATAGATTAATCATAATGTCACCTTTGGATCACATTACCATGAAAGAACTTCATCTAACATCCTTATGAGTGTAGGTACCACCAAATAGGTATTTGTCAGATTTGTCTTCCTTAAGCGAGGAAAATTCAGGAAGAGAAGAGGAAAGAGAGACATGTAGTAGGTCTAAAAGAGGGAGATCAACTAGAGGTCAAAAGATTAGAAGAAAATTCTGTAAATGCATGGAATTTTTTCTTGCTGAAGGGGGGTCATGTTCTTATGATGATGAGAGCATAGGTGACATTGAGGTGCCCTTGAGGTACACACATCTATGAAAACAATTGGTACCCAAGGAACTTCCTCCAATAAACACTGATATTTGTGTCAACGAGAGGATATATCGCATAGCACCATCATCATTACATGGTTTGGGCCTATTTTGCATGGATGGCATAAAGGTCTATTACGAAAAAGTTACTGAGTTGATGGAGTATGTTGGACCCTGTTACAATTACAAAGATTGGATGTAGCTAGTTCGATATACACGAAGTATGCGTAGGTATGCACTATCAATAAATTAGATACAACTAAAAGATAAGGATCAAAATAAAGGAGTGGCTAGGTACATTGACGGAAGGCCAAAAGCATTAGGGAATATTGCAGGGTTTACAAATAGTACATGACCTGGGTCAATAAATAAGCAACCCAATTGTATATTCGAGGCACGAGAGGGAAATCGTGTATTCGTATGTGCGATTAAATCAATAACTGAAGGGGAAGAGTTGCTAATCGATTACAATTTGAATCGCTTAGATACAAAAAAAATTACTATGTGGGTGGTATGTACTATATACCATCCCAACCTCCAATTAATGACTCCAATATAGCATTTTATTATTATGTTTTTTTTCGTAAGTCTATTGGTTTCATTTCGATAATGTTTTTTATATTTAATTTTTGGCACAGCGGGACATTGATCATACGAGGAAGGCTCCGGCCCAGACCGCAGATCGCAATCCACCTTCAGGCGCTTCTATCTGACAGGTTTACCTCATTGTAATTGTACAAATTAGATACGAGCAAAATGTTTTATTATTATGTTTTTTTCATGAGTTTATTGGGTTAATTTCGATAATATTTTTAATATTCTTGTTGCAGTCGACTGATCGGGGAAAGGCACCAGCATTACAGGAGCATTACAGGAGAGCATCCATATGGAGGTGTAGTCACTATTATGCGATGGTGACATCGCATTTTCCACAAACCCTGTGGATATGATGAGGAAGGCCCAAAAAAAATGCAATGAAGAAATCCTTAAGTTGGTATTCATAGTGCCTCAAATATATGAGATAAGAGAAAGGGTTAAAATATTGTTTGAGAGAGCACAAAACTTGGAAGTAAGCTATCATGAGATCTTTAATTATAACATAAGTTCATTCATGGTTTTATATTTTGTACTCTTTTATGTCATGAACTAAAATATGTGTTGTTTTTACAGGATTATTTGCGTCCTCGTCATGCTGTTGGCCATGATCAAGGTACTGCAAGTGTTGCTTAGGAAGTAGGGGTCAGTACAAGTGTCAATCTTGATCTTCCTATGCATACAACACATCATCCAACCCCATCATCAATGCCTATATTGTCGACTAAAATGTTGGCAACACATACCATGTAGCCATTCGATAGTGCACCGTTTGGCAGGGAACACATGCCACTACATGTGTCAGTACCTGTGGATACAGAGGCCGCTAGTACTGGTGATGTTTTAGCAGCATATCTTGGATCTTCCCGTATTACTAGTATAGGAACATTGCCGGTCACATTTGTGGTGACCGAGGATTTCCTTCCTATAAAGATAAAGAAGGTCCCAGGTACTTTAAAATGTTTTAATTATTATTATATATAATCCAATTGAATTTTACTTATTGATCACTCTTTATAGACTAATGATCCCATGATCATTTTTTAGGAAATGATGTTTTTTATAAACATCTAAGTGATCTTACATTCGAGCTCTTCGGGCCCACCATACGTACACGGTGGAATGCCCAAAATCAAGATTTAAAAGATGAGCTCATTAACAGTTTAGTTGTATTGTTTGGTGATAAAACATTCAACCGAACCAAGGTCCTTAAGAAAGCTGGTACCTATCTAAAGTATGTGAGGGACCAATATAGGTCACATTTACAGAAGAACAGAAAGTACTAGCGTCCCCCCATGATTCCGGAGAGGGAGTGGAAGGACTTGGTGTCACATGGAAAGGAGAAGGCTGAAAAGAAAAAAAGGAAAGACGCCACCAGGCCAAGGAAGGTATGTGATACTATCAACAATTTAATTATATATTGATTACTCTTTCTTTTTACATAATCTAACGTATTTCAAAATTTTCATAGGCTGCCCGACACATCGAAGGCAACAAAGGCAAGACTAGAAAAACACAGGCATCACAAACTTGGCTCTGGTGGTTATATGAAAATAGCCACACGATTTGTAAGTATCAATAAATGAAATATTGCATGCAAATAATAAATTGCAAACAATTTTGGTTTTATCACACCATAGAAGCAAAATTCATGATCGAATGCAAAAAGCAGGGCTGTGATTTCAACAGAGTTCCCACAGAAGAGGACCTGAAGATTGCCTTCCACCAAGGCCATGGAGCCCTAACTGAATAGCTAAGAGTCTCGACTGAACAAACACAATCTTCCACTGCATCCAACACGTAGGTAAATAAAATCAATAAAGTTTATTTCAAATTGAATACTTGTGCAATCTATTCAATATTAATTTCCACCATACTAATGTGCCTATTTGTTTTACACAGATAAGCAATGATAATACTGCACATGACATTGGAATGCAGCTTGGTGAGGGTGGAGCACAACCTGTAGATGAAGGCCATGGTGTGCATCCCAGTACTGGATGTATTCATGTGCTATACAAAACGCAATATGGATTAATACAATTAAACATCTTTAATTGCATTTGGTGTATTAATCAATGCAACCTTTCGTGTTTCAACTTTAGAGCATGTAGAGCATGATCAACATGTTGAGCATGATCAGTCTAGACAAGATCAGGGACATGATGTGGCTCCATCAGGTAAAGAGGACCACTCTAATGTTCTTTTAAACATATTTAATTGCAATTGGTGTATTAATTAATGTAATCTTTCGTGTTTCAACTCCAGATCAAGATTTAGAGGGTGTTCAACATGTTGAGCATGAGGCTATAAGAAAATATCAGGAACATGATGTGGCCCAATCAGGTAAAGATTACCACTCTAATATTCTTTTAATTAATGAAATACATATAACAATAATAATAAAACATATCAATTTAACATTTCTTTGCTATTATAGCAGACCCCCCCTTGCAGCTGCATCCACGTTGTGAGTACAAGACTAGGCATACATTAATATCACGAGTAGAGCTCAAAACAACTCAAGGGGGGACAAATGATTTTGAAAACGATACTCCACTTCAGCTTTTTTTAGCTGCAAAAAAGAAACAAAAAAAAAAGTGATTGTAATCATATTATGACAGCCATATTTTTGATAATATGTAAAAACTGAAAAAATGAAATATGTTAATGATTGAATGTGAATATGTTAATGAATAAATGTTATATGTTAATGAATGAATGTTATATGTTTTAATGGATGAATGAATGAATGTGAATATGTTAATGAATGAATGTTATATGTTATTAATGCACGATAAATGAATGAATATTATATGTTATTAATGGATGAATGAATGATTAATGTTATATGATCGGTTATAGGGAATTGAGAGTGATGTGAGGGGGGGAGGAGGGGGGGGGGAGTGGCCAAATGAGCTTCCACCTTCACATGGTTGGCCCTATTAAGTAGAGAATATTAAACTATTCTCAAAACAAAGAGAAGCTCAATAAGGTAAGTAATGCACTTTTCAATATAATAAATGCATCATTTGAAGCATCAAACTAATATGCAAAGATGAAAGAAAGTGCTAAATTTTCACTATGAACATTGTGTTGTGTGTGGATTTAGTTTCAAAGCTCTGTTTTTTATTTTTATTTTAGTGGTCTCTAAAATTTGACTTTTGTGCATAACAGGTTAGTGAAAAATTTGACAGCTCTGAAGGGTTTAGAGGCTCGATTGAGATAGATACATGGATATTTGGATCTTTTTGTTGATGGGAGGCTTCCACTTAACCATGAAATTTTGTACCATCTGCAGGTATGCTAAAATATCTCTACTTACATTCATTCAACTTATTGTAACATAATATCTGACAAAAATCTCCTTTTAATTATACTTAGATGGATTTTCATGCCCTGTTCCAAAGCACATGTTTTAAAATAGGCAAGAAGGATGTTGGAAAGGGTTAAGGAATTTGGTTTTACACCTGCCAATTGCATAGTTTATTTCATTCATACAGCATATTTCCAATGCGTTTCACAATTGTTGGAATCATATCCTATAATTACAGAACTAGTAAAATTAAAATATGTAAGTTTCAAATATGGCATTACATATCTTTCTATGAATTTTTGAAAGAAAATATCAAAATGGAGAAGAATTAAAAAAATAATCTGCATAATTTCAAATATGGCATTACATATCTTTCTGCAGAAGGCATCAAAGTAACCTTCAAGATTGAAAATGGCAATGAGTACAAGGTCAGTATAACTTAATGCTAATTGGGTATGATTTTATTTGTTCAAGACCAATTTCGATTCATTTTCTGCTCACACTACTTTTATTTACATTTATGTTTTGCTAATATCCATTTTCCTTTACATTCATATTCTTCTATACATATTATGTTTACAATAATTTTTTTCTTAATTTAATCTAGGGGAGAGGAGCCAGTACCTGAGCAACTTTCAATGTCATGTTGTTAGGATTTACTGTGAAGCTAATCCAAAGTTTTCATTTCTGCTCGAGGCCATATTGCAATGCTTTCTCTAGGAAGCCCACATGATCCCCATCAGGTATTTTCTTTTTGTAGTCTCTAAATTTATTAGAAGAAATCAACAACCAGTTTGTCTAAATATTACTCCTTGTTTACACATTAATATGTCTTTTGGCAGCAATGGATCATAGTGGATTCATGGGGTCTTAAAGAGAAGGCTCTCAAACATGGAGATCAAGAGTGGGACCAGGTAAAACCATTCATAAGCATGATCATATTGTTTTATTGATTGTCTAAGAGCTAAGTATCCAGGATAACATTCTACATTTTTCTATTGAATTTTCAGAGTGAGAATAATTTTGGGTTTGCAATCCTATTTTTTAGTACACTAGCTAAGTATCCAAGATGAACTGCAGGTACTTTTTCTCACCAAATTGCTCATTTTTCACAAATTTAGATTCTAGTGTGTAGTTTGATATTCACTAGTTTGATTTTTTCTTTTTTAGCAAAATTAGAATCCAGTTCGTAGGTTGTGCTTGCTGTCCATGATAGTCCCTTTGATCTCATGACTCATCATAGGTTTTATATTTTGCTCCAATTGTTGATCAACATCAAATGTGGCCATCATAATATCATCCATAGCCTCCATATTCTACAATTATTCATTGCTCATTTCTCATACATAGTAACCAAATAATGCAGACCTAGAGCTTCGACTGTAGATGTATGCAAAAATGATAAATCCCTACCTCTGTAAGCCTAATTAAACACAACTGACATGTTGTTTGATATTTTAAACATTCATATGACTGTCCTTTTTCTACCTTGTAAACACTTACTCAATGCATACAATAATTTATTGAAATGCAAAGTTGAATGGCCTCTTAACTCTTGACACTAATGTCATTGCATTTGTCCAAACAGGGTTAATCATATTGTGATCTAAATTTTCATAATGAAGTCTTCCAATCTATCCTTTAAATTCGAGCATTGATGACAATCCATCTTGCCTTTTACTACCCCTATTAAATGCTCATGGTCTTGGCACATCAAATTTCTCTTTTTGATTGACTTGTCCTTATGTCTTGTCATTATCCCTATGGATACACTTTGGAGCCTCCTACTACTTTTATATATCACCCAGAGTCACCTCAATAAGTATTTCGATCCATTTGTATTTTCATCGACAAGAGATCATGTATCGCTAGGATATTCTATAGTTTCCCTGACGTGGTGAGTCTCCCCGATGATTATTCTTTTGATCTCAACTATGTCGCCAAGATTCCTGTTGATGTAATCTTATCGGCATTACATAGCAAGTCGGGTAGACATTCAGAACTTACTCCGATGGTATATGTCTTGCCAATATGCTTCCCTCGTGCTTCGTCGATGAGACAAGATGTGTATCTCGCCGATGAAACGTCATCGCTGAGACCAAAATCTAGTCCTCCTGATATATCTTCTCAGGCAATTTTGATTGCTGTAATAGTCTTGATCTTTCACTGATATGCCTACATTTCAACGAATAGTTTAAAAAAAAATAAAATTGCATTGTTCCGTCAAAATCGTGACGAACCGCAAAAAGCGTCCGACAAATCTGCAATGTATCCGAGGAACTTTTTCCTTAATGACTTGCCTATTTTGTCGCGAGTTCGACGAACTTATGTTGTTAATCCAACGGTTTGGCAAAGGTATGTCGCCCATGCTCCGGGGTGTTGTTCATCGCTAGAGCAACGAAACTGTCATCTTGGTTCCGACGAATGTATGTCGCTGCTCCGGCGCTTCATCGATGGTATCCCTCCCGTGCTTTGGGTACTGTTCATCGCTAGACTGACGAAACTATCATCTTGGTTCTGATGAATGTATGTCGCTGCTCCAATGATTCATCGACGATATGCCACCCATGCTCCAGGTACTATTCATCGCTAGACCGATGGAACTGTTGTCTCGGTTCTGACGAATGTATGTCGCTGCTCCGACACTTCTGTTATGTCTTGCATAACCACCCCATCTTTTGCCTTGGTCAAAATGGGTCCCCCTTTGTGTTTTTTGTACTTAGTTGTTTTTGAAACAAAGTTTGGAGTCTAGTTTTGCCAATACTTTGTTTTTCTTTGGTTTCTCTGTCGGAATGGGAACCGGAGTGGAATCGGGTTCTGAAAGTTCTTTTGAGGGTTGTTTTTGCTTCTATCCTGATAGTCTTTTCTTTGCCTTTGTTTTTGGTCTTTAGCGAAAGTGGAGCCGGAGTGGGAATTGGGATGGTTGTTATCGAAATTTGCAAAATCAAATTCAATTCCGATCCTGCCTCCGCTACTTTTTAATGTTTGTTTTGTCTCGGTTTTTGTGTTTTGTTTTATTAGGTTGGTCTTTTACTTAACTTTTTGTCTTTGTTTTATTTTGTTTTTAGTTATCGGACGTGGAGCCGGAATGGGAATAAGGTTTGGAAATTTTATAAGTTTAAGATCCTGTTTCCATTTTAGTTCCGCCCCTGCCAATTTTTGTCATTGACTTTTTGACTGAAGTTGCACTGCAGACCAGTGTTTGTTCTCTTACAGTTCCGACTCCGCCTTTACTGCATTTTAATGCATTAATGGTGGTTGTCAGTGTAGGTAGAAATTCACATATTTACCTTTATTAAGGGTTAAAGCCGATCATTATTGTTATTATTACAAAGTCTAAGAGCACGAAGGGCAATAGCAGCGTTCATTTGAGCAAATTGATCAAGATAGAGAAGGGATATTGTGTGCGAATCGATTCAGAAAGTTAGCACGGTTTTGTTTGCATTTGAGGTAGGTCTTTTATCTTTGTTGTTAGTTTGTTTATTTCTAGTTGTGTTCATTGTGTTTTGCTTTATATCTACTCGCATGTTCAATCATTGTGTTTTAAAGCAATTTTATGATCATCGATGTGATTGAATGAGTAGGTTCTTGTTTTGTCTTGTTTATTTTGCTTTGAATCTTTGTTGTCTTGTTTTATCATGTTGTTTCTTTCTATTTTTAGGTGTCGTCGCTTTCACATCTTAATCATGATTGCGTCGTGTTTATTTTTGATTTGTATTAGATTAGATTAGATAAAATGTTTTTAATGGTGTTTGTTAGATTAAGAATCTACAGTGAGGTAGATTAGAGATTTTACAGTGAGTTAGGGTAGATTAGATTTATTGTTTAAATTAGGGTTTCGTTGTTTGGTAGAATGGCAAGGGTTTAAACCTGTGCCCTAGTTTTTATTAGATTTGTTAGATTAGGGTTTCGTTGGTCTCTACAATTACTTTAAATGATTAAAAAAATGATATCTTAGAAGTGCCATTGATTCCCCATCATCATATGAGTATGGTATTTTTAAAGCTCCTTGTCATTGTATAGCGACCTAGGTTTTAATCATGAAGTGATGTTGAAAATGAATAAATTTGATGATGTCATGATTAGCATAGGCGGAGGCGGGATTGGAATAGATTATGGACCTAAGAGTTTTGTTTTACAAAAGTCATCAATTCCATTTCTATCTCGTTTTTGATTCTGAGTTTTAAAAGGTTTCCTAGAAGTATGTGATAACTAGCGGAGGTGGGATCGGAATTGATCTTGAACTTAAGAATTTTGTTTGCGAAGGTTATAAATTCCGTTTTCATCGCGTGTCCGGCTCCGCATATAATGGGAAGTCTTTTTTCGAAGTAACGATAACCAAATCAGAGGTGGAGGTGGAATGGAAATAGAATATGAAAATGAGAATTCGAAGAAAACCAAATCACTTTTTCATTCCGATCTCGGTTCCGATAACCTTCCCGACTCCGACTCTGAGCCCGTTTGTTATTAGGTGAAGTTCCTATATCGGTTTTTGCTCCGAGTCCGCCAGTTTTTGTAAAAGAGATTCTTTTGTGCTTCTGTCTGGTTCCGACTCCAATGTATGTGTGACAGGTATGTTTTAAAAGCATGTTTTATGATGATTTATCTAAAGGTCTAATTAGAGGTTCGCTTGCAAGAGATTTGAGAGATGTCAGGAACGTCAAGAGAGGCTGCTCGAAGGAATCAACCAGCTGGAACATCAAAAATAGCACCGAAAATCAAGAAGGTGAAACTAGAACAGCTGCCTTATACATTGAGGTATGATCATAGGAATCCGGTGGTGAAAGTAAGTAAGGTGGAATCAGACTAGTCAGATATCACAGATACTAATATGGGCCAGTATAGCTTTGAAGAATTACATGAAGAGACCTTTGCAGAACGGGAAAACTTGACAGGGAGAACACAAAGGATTGTTGACTCCGGTCTTGCACATATCACTCTGTTTCCTTTATCATTTCAGTGTTCGGAGTTGATATTGACAGTGGCCAGTACTTATAATCTAGCTACAAGATTATGCATGGATTCACAGAATAATGTGACTATAGACTCCGCAAATGTTCCAAAGCATATTTAGTGTTCCTAATCCCAAGAACTTGGTGCAGCTAACTGAGGCAGAGGCATTGGAGAAATATAGCAAGCATAAAGACTCCAATAAGTCTTACTTAAACAAAAGATGGTTAAGCACGGAGAAGAAATCTTTAAGCAAGCTGGCAGACTAGCCAAAGAGGGCAGATTTCAAGAAGGAGATATCTGATTTGATATTAATGTTGTCTAGAGTGTTTGGGAAGAGGGATGCCTTCCACTTCAAAGAATGGATGTTTCATTTTATTCAATTAATCTTTTAGGGTGATTACCAGTTTGATTGGTCAATGATTGTTTCTGATGCCATACATGATCCGCTCACAAGGGTTAGACAGACCAAATCTTTCTTCATGACTTCATATGTGGTCTATGCTGCAACAATATTGAGGATTTTCCCAGGATTAAACAAAGTAGGTATAATGGGAGCCTTGGATGGACAAGGGAAGGTATGGGAACACTACGATCAATTATCTCTTCAGGTTGCTGAGACTCAATTTAGAAGAGTCAATGATGCATTTTTATATGTGGTTATGAACCAGTTGAGTGGAGATGCAGGATACAGGTTAAGTCAAGAAGCTATGGCATTCATTTCTGAATGGGGAAGTTGGTATATCCAGTACCCCAAATTTACATACTTCAGATTGTTTGGTTTTGAAGGTCATCCCCATTTGCTTCCAAGATGCTGCAGCAATAGAATAGTGCTTATGGAGTTTGTGTATCAAGCCATTGGAGTTAATGCTAGGTTTGGGATCAAGCACAAGACAGGATGCCATAAATTTCCCATGACACTGGGTGAATACAATTGTCAACATTTGAAGGGAGCAAAGGTGGTTTGTAATGAGTTGATACAATTGAAATTGGGATTGTATACAGCTCGTAAGTATTTTGATCCAAGGGAGAAAATGCACGCTTTATTACCTTCAGTGTTCACTAAACACTTTAATTTGTTAGAGGATTTTTGGTGTGATAGGCAGGATGAATATGACTTGAGGAAGAAGAATTATGAGAGATTACTAGTCTCACTTATGGTAGAGCTTGGTATTAAAGAGAATATTCCTGACACTTTGGTGGATGATGGAATGGTATTAGATCCCTCATATGAAGCTTTGAACATTGGCACCAAAAACTTAGATCCAATAGACTGGGATGAGGAAGAAACAATTGATATTAAGAAAATTGGAAGAACAGTCTTGGATAGAAGTGTGCAATGGTTGATGATGAAAGCTCGAGCTCCTTAAGGACCAGTCATTAAGAAAGGTAAAGGGTATAAGAGGATTAAAATAAAGGCACCTTCCAAGGAACCATTAGAATTCTTTCCTCCTGATGTTGAAGAAATAGAACTTGAGGTGGTTGATGAAGAGGAAGAGACACCAGAGGGAGATGTTCCAATTGAATCTACTGTTTCTATGCCCGCATTGGGTGAGTCATCTACACAAGCCCCACTCACAAGAAAGAAAAGTAAAGAAGTTCAAGGAGTACTTTATGCCATGGCTGAAGCTGCTAAAGGAAAAGAAGTGGAGGAAGAATTGGTAGAAATTGAGACAGACTCGGATGAAACTCTTTCAGAGAAGGACCTGCAAGAAAACAGGCCTTTTGAGGGGACTATTGAGCAGATTCTGACACAGGAAGAGCAATGGAAGTAGTTTGAAGATGCTACAAGGGAGTCTGATGCAAGGGTTGCAACAGAGAAGTAAAAGAAAATGGATGCAAAGTTACAAGCTGATGCTTTACTTCAACAACAACAATTAAAGGTAAAAGAAATTGAAACAAGGACAACAGTTGATGAAACAAAGGAGAAAATGAGGCAATGGGAGCATGAGATCAAGGTCAAAGCAAAAAATGAAAAATTGGAATTTATCCAAAAAATCCATGATCTTGAGGAGGAGAAAGCAAGAAATCAAATGGAAAAAGAAGCCCTGGTTGCTAGACTGAAGCTTGCAGAGGAGGCTCGATAGAAAGAACAAGAAGCTGAAGCTCTAAGAAAGGAAAGAGATGCTGAAGAGCTAATAAAGGAACAAAAAGCTAAAGAAGAAAGGGAAAAGGCAAAGAAACTCATAGCCTTGGAAATGGAAAGGATAGAAAAGGAAGAATCAGAAAAGATAAGGAAAGAAAAAGAGGCCGAAGAGCTAGTTAGGAAGCAAAAAGAAGAAGATGCCGAAGCTGCAAAATTTAAAGCTTTGGAGGCAGAATGGTTGGAAAGAGAGGCCTTAGAAAAAGAGAAATTAGAGAAGGATCAGATGGAAGAAGAGAGATTGAGAAAAGAAGAAGAAGACAAGAAAATATAGGAACAACGAGATAGAGAAGAGGCTGAGAAATTGGTGCAGATGCATGTGATGTAGGAACAACAAGAAAAAGCAAAGGTTGATTCTCAACCAGAGGTAAATGTTCAACCATCCTCTACAGTTGCCACTTCCTCTTCCATGATGATGACTGCTCCTAGTGCTCCTATATGGTTGGAATTAGATTTGCAGAAGAGAGCCAGAACACCTCCTCAACCTCTTAACTGGGTGGACATGATGAAGGAGATTGAACAAGAAAGGCCTAAGAAGAAGGCTAAAGTTTTGCATTCTACTAGACTCACAGATAAAGGGGAGATAGTTGCTGAATGTTCCGTGCCTATGACTGAAAAGGAGGTAGGGGATATGCAGCTGACAGACTATCAATTGAGTACGGTTAATTTGGGAAGACCCACTAGAAATCAACAAATGAATCTGATTGATGTGGTGGCTTCAACGACTAAATCAAGAATGATCAAGGACAAACAAAAGAAAGATGAGCTTAGGGCTCAATTGGATCAGTTACATTCATTCTTGAAGAGTGTTTCCTCTCCAAGGTCACAACAGGTTGCAGCTATTGAGACTCCTGTTTTGCTAAGCAAAAAGGAGGTTGATGATTTGGTGCAAGTTAGAGGTAAGGCAAAGATGGTTGATAAATGGATAGACAAATTGAACCATGAGGTAGGTGAGGTTTTAACAAAAGGATTTGAAACCTACAAAGAGGAAGAAGGAGTAATAAAGGAGATGCTCCGACACTTCAGCGACGGTATGCCGCTCATGGTCCAGCCACTGTTTGTGGCGTGATCGACGAGGGGGGCATCGTGGTTCTAAAGAGCTTGCGTCGTGAATTCGACTTTTTATAGTCTGTCAGGATATAGATGAAAAGTGAGCGACGGTGCTGATTTCTGTGATTCGTCGATTGATCGACAATAGATCGTCGAAAGTCTGACAAACATCCATCAGAAATTGGGGTCAAATTCAGTATTGTGCTAAGCTAATTTAAGCTACTTCTAAGCTAAAATATGGAAACCCTAATTTATAAACAAGCTAAGATGGATGCATGGAAGCCATTAATGGAAGCTTAAAGCTATTATGCAACTAAAAATGAATTAAAATATGCTAAAAGTATGCAAAGTATGAGTGTGAGTGTGAGTGATTTCAACAACATAAGCTTGCAATTGAAAGATGGATCCATTTGTCTCCAAATAGGGTTCTATTTATAAGAGAGCAAATGAGAAATGGAGGATTGATATTGAAAAGATTAATCAACGGTCAAGGATGGAAGGAGGAAGAGGCATGGATCATGGATTCTCATCAATGGATGAGAATGCAAGATGAGAATTAATCAAGGGATCACATTTGTTCCGAACAAACACACTTTTGACCTACACACATAGGTCACAAGGTGACTTGCTCAAGAGGTTAAAGGTTTAACTTGTTCAAGAAGCCAAGTGAGATGATTGGAGGAGAGAGAATATTCTTTGGAATATTCTCATGGGTGAGGATAAAGATATTTTACAAATTGAAAGAAAGTTTTAATTGTGCAAAAAAGGAGATAAGAAATATTCCATGGGAATATTCCCTTTTAGAGGAAAGTTAGTTTAATTGCTAATTAAACAAGGTTTAATCACACAATTAGTGGTTTTTAGAGGAATAAAGTGATTTTCATTAAATTAAATGATTTAATGAATGGGGAAAGGTGAGATGACATTTAATTAAATAAATTAGGGTTATTTAATTAAATAAGATGACTTAGGAAATTAAATTAATTTTTTTTGATTTATTTAATTTAATGAGATGAATTGTTAGCGTGAAAGGGGGTGAATTAACCCGATTTGATAAATTAGGTTAATAGATGCAAATGAGACAATTAATTAAATAGCTAGGCTAATTTAATCAATTAAGCGAAAAGAGGATGGGTTTGAGGACGAAGTGATGTTAGTTAGCCAATGTGATTCATCAATAATTTTTTAAGTGTCTATAGTAGTATTATCATTGGGTTTATATTTTCACATGTTGGTCCAAAGGACATAGTGTTTCCAACTTTCTTAAGGAGGATTTAGGCATTAATTATACTTAAAACAGGCTTATAAATATTACTGGATGTCCTTCAAAGATATCTGTTGACCCCTTTGAGTATAAAAACTCCAATATTGAACCTATTATATGAACAACAATTGGAAATGCTTGCTTGGCTAAGCTGATAGTTGTTGCAAATTTTAAAAAAAATTGTTGTGCCTGTGATGGGGATTTTACAAGATGAAAGGATGGAGGTATTACATCCATCCTAAGATCTTGAAGAAATATTGGATCAAGGGATTTCTTAGTTAGGGATATGAGGATTATTGGATGGAGGTATGTCAATATGTAGCCTCTAAGGATTATAACATACAGGGATAACATTCCAAATGCTGAATTTATTGAATTGGGTAATCAATCAAGCTCATGTGAGATGGTAAGGCGAGGTTTGTCTATTGGATATGATAGCTTGCTAGAGGACAGTAATACAAAACTCATAAATAATGGACTATAAGACAAATGAATTATAGAGGAAGTAATGCATTTTTTCAAAAGAATGCTTGTATATGATGTCCTTATTCTTATCAAATGTCAAAATCAAGAAGCTAGTATGTATTAATAACAAGGGTACACAAACATAACAAATGGTTAAATAAGATGGAAGAAGCTTGCCCCCAAGTGTAGGGTGTTAGAAAATAACAAATTTAATCATGAGTCATATTTTCTAGGTTATAAAAAGAGTACTTTCCAAAGGCACCATTGAATGAATTATTTCTCTTTTGTTTTATTTCAATTTTTTATTTTTTTAAAATTATTTTTCCATTTTTGTTGAGATTTAGATAATGAACAAAGGATAATTATTTGTAATTGAGCTAGTGTGTATGGTGGATAGGTAGTTGGATGGATGATTCAATTATCTTTTTCCATGGTGATAGTATCCATTTCTAACTAACTACTTGGAATGGATTATGTTTCTTATTTCACTCATAAATGTTGGTAGAAAACATGCTATGCGAGCCTCTCCAAAATGTAAACAAGGTACCTACTATCACATGGAATTGCATCCTTTTCAAAACTATTATTCATAATTTTAATGAAATATGAGATTGATCTTAAGGAGTGGAACCTTGCAAATGAGATGAAATCTCCAAAGAAGGTTGGCTCCTTTCAAACCTAGAAGCAATAGTGTTGGTCCAACCCAACATTGAATTTGGCTATAAAGCTAACCATATTCTATTAGCTTGTAGAGGGAAAATGGAAGTGAGAAATGCACACAATGAAAAGGTGGTGATACACCTAGATTTAGGGTATTTCTTCTTGCTCACTACAACATAGTGAGTTAATCAAATTGTTAACAAATTCACAAAACTCTTTGTTATGCTAGTTCCTATAGGTTTGCATGAAGGTTAGGTTTTGAAATACACCAAGAGGGATAAATTGATCTACAATTAGCTTCTACAAATTAATTTAACATAGCATACAACCTTAGAAAATATAGAAACATTCATGTTAATATGAAGGCAAGAGGATGTGCATAATACATTAGAAGTGAGATAAGGTAAAAAAGCAATTTCATTAACATAGATGCATGGGAGATAATTTTACAATTATAGAGGAATAAAATTTCATGTATCATCTCCAAAAATCAAAGGAATAACCCTTTGCAATGAGCACAAAATTTTCATTAAACCTCATAAGGGTGTAAGAGAAAGGAGCATGTGGCAGGGAAAGAAACCCTAGCCATAACCCTACCAATGATATCTAAACATGTGTCCACCAAAAAAATCAAGTAAGAGGTGAGTGAAAATAACACTGAAACCTATTTCATACCTCCACATTGATGAATATGTGTATGAAATACATAAATCCTCCAAAAATCCATTGAAAAATCAAGATTAGGAATGAAATGCTATAAAAAAAAGGTCTGCACTTCAATAAATGCAACATGGCTGTTAAGTTTTGTTGACCCCAGTGGCATTTTGTTTGGCATTGTGTCAAATATGGTTGCAAGGTCTGATGGTAATGTTTTCTATGGATAAGTTAAAAAAGGAGTTATTACTTGCTTTGAGTACTATGCTTTGCAAAATATTTTCACAAGGAACTAGCATGCTTTATGTTTTTGAGAAACTCCTACTCTTGTTTTATTGAATGCAGTTCTTGTATCTCATTAACTTGATATTATCGGCATTGTGGAAGACCTTTCCTAGAGGTCATTGAATTCATAAGTCCTATATTATTTTTTTCATGGTGTTATCGATCCTTTAATGCATTGAATTGCAAGGTAATTGTTATATGTTTATTTCGGTGGCAAAGTCATTTAAAAAAATAGGAGACAATATTATAGCAAAGGCAAGGTGTTGACAAATGACTTTTTGTCACATGGAAAATAAGCTAGGGATCCTTTCGAAACAGGGTTAACATGTGAAAACAAAATATTGTTGTTGATTATGATGGCTTAGAGTTTCATCATTATTGTGGATAGTTGACAAAAATAGGTGAAATGATAATATTGGTAGTTTGATGGAATGACAATGTTCGAACGAATTTTGTTGAAGAATCTCTCATGAGCTAGGGCATGGCCTGAAACAGTTAGGTCATCAATAATCTTGGTATGGCATAATTTTTGTGGAAGGAAATGTGTCGAGCATGATGATATCAGTCGGTATAACAAGTTTGATGTTTCAATACACATTTTATTTGTCAAGTACCTTAACAAAACACGAAAAAATAACAATGTTTAATTTGGTTAATAATGTTGTGCACTGATCTTTGAGCAATGAAACCGGTATTTTTGAAAAGTTTATTATTTAACCATTGTTCGGGTTGTGTAGCTAATAAATCTCTTGCACCCGAATGGTAGTTTATTTTCTGGTATAAGGGTTTTGTTGGTCTTGAGTTAAATTCTCGGGCTTTGTATTTACATGTCTTATGTCATATTTGTTAAACCTTATGATACTATGTGTAAAGGGTTTTCTTGTGAAGAGTTGGTTATCTCATGTCGGCTTGGATGGGAAAAATAATAGTTAATATCTAATACTTCTCATGATGACAAAGCATTCTGTTACAAGATGGTTAAACACAGATAGTTTGATGACAGTTCTCTTTATATTCAAAAATAGAGAACACTATTTATGCATGCTATTAAAGGCATTCAGTATGGAGAGAGAGATTTTTGAGAGAAATGAAATATATGTTTTCAAAAAGGCAATATATTGTTTTGTGTATTTGACATTTGTAACTCTAATTCTGAGGTCATGGAAGAACAAAGTATGTAATATTTGAAATAGAGATCAACTCTGTGTTTACAATTCCTTCATACATGTAAATCTCAAGAGACTATTAGTGAGAGCACTATAAGACTATTAGTGAAGCATTATTGTCAGTGAGACAAATCAGCCAGTGAGGCTTTGTACAAAGATCATTTTTCAAATAAGGCCAGTGAGGCCAAGTTTGAGTGGTTTTATTCCCTAGGAGGGTTTCCACTCAAGACATTCTATGTGTCAATCCTTTATATGTGTTTGTTCTTTATCTGTTCATTTGATTCACATTGCATAAGTTCTTTCATGGTCTAAAAATTATTAAAAGCACTAAATTATTTAATTTGTTTGTTAAAACTAATTCACCCCTCCCCCTCTCAGTGTTAACTGTACTCCTACAATTGGTATCAAAGACAAACCTTGTTTTTGAGTCAACTAGGGGATTCTTCTCAGGAGTACTAATGGCAATGCAAGAAGGATTGTCTACAACTAGAGCACCACTATTTGATGGTATTGGTTATGCCTTATGGAAGTTCAGGATGAAAAATAATATTACCTCTCTAGGATATGATGTCTGGGCAGCAATTGAAAAAGCATATATTGCCACATCAGCCCCTTCTGATGTTGATGAGAAACGAGCATATGATTGCAATGCAAAGGCTGAAAATTCTATTTGTTGTGGACTCACTAATGATGTCGTGACAAAAGTAATGGATTGTAAGAATGCAAAATCCATATGGGATAAATTTTCTACCATCTATGAAGGTTATGAGAAAGTCAAAGAAGCAAAAATTTAGAACTTTAGATATAAGTTTGAAAGCCTAAATTTTTTTGAAGATTAGAAGATTGCTGATTTTTTCTTGAAGATTCAGGAAAGTGTAAATGCAATTAGATGTTTTGGAGAAGACCTTCTTGAAAAGGCTGTTGTTAAAAAAAAATTGAGATCTTTACCCACCAAGTTTGATCCAAAGATTGCAGCAGTTGAAGAAAGAAACATTAATATTGTAACTCCTGATGAAATTGCCGAATCTTCCTTTCAGTTATCCTCTAGGCTAATGAAAAAGAATCATCCTCCCAATCAGATTATAAGAGATATGACAAAAGGAGTTCAAACAAGAAGGAAAATTTCAGGTATAAAAGGTAATGATGAACAAATTTATTTATCTTTGATTTCATAACTAGAGCCTAAGACATATTCCGAGGCTAGTAGTGATAGTTGTTGGATTAACGCGATGCATGAAGAAATTGCACAAATTGAGAAAAATAAAACTTGGGAACTAGTTCCTAGACCTAACAATAAAAATGTCATTGGTGCAAAATGGGTCTTTAGAAATAAGTTGGATGAACAAGGGAACATAGTCAGAAATAAAGCTATACTAGTTTGCAAAGGTTATTCTCAAATTGAAGGTTTGGACTTTGATGAAACTTTTGCTCCTGTGGTTAGATTAGAAGCAATTAGAATATTTCTGGCTTATTCTATGTATAAAGGTTTTAAAGTTTATCAAATGGATGTTAAAACTGATTTTCTGAATGGTGACTTGTTAGAAGAAGTTTATATGGAACAACCTGAAGGATTTGCTATTATAGGTAAAGAACATTATGCATACAGGCTAAAAAAAGGCTCTCTATGGTCTAAAACAAGCTCCTAGAGCTTGGTATTCCAAACTAGATACCTATTTACATGAACAGGGGTTCTCAAAAGGTGTTGTAGACAACAATCTATACTTCAAAATGAAGGGTGACAACATTATATTTGTTGTTGTTTATGTTGATGATATTATATTTTGCAGTAATAATGTTGATTTGTTCTTTGAATTTCCTCTAATCATGCAGTCCAAATTTGAAATGTCGATGATTGGTGAACTTTCTTTATTTTTGGGTCTTCAAGTTAGTCAACTTGATAAAGGTATATTTATTTCACAAACTAAATATGCTAAAGAAATGTTGAAAAAGTTTCAGATGATTGATTGTAAACCAATTGGGACTCCTATGGAAACTAGTTGTAAACTCTCAAAGGAAGTTGATCAGCCTGATGTGGATCATACCATGTATAGATCCATGATTGGTAGTCTCTTATATTCAGTTGCCACACGACCTGATATTATGCATGTTGTATGTTTGGTTTCATGGTTTCAATTTGCACTTAGGATGTCACATTTGAATGCAATGAAAATACTTTTTAAGTATGTTGTTGGAACAATGGATTTTGGTTTGTGGTACCCTAAACAAATTGATTTCACATTCGTTGCTTATACTGATGTTGACTAGGCAGGACGTATTGATGATAGGAAAAGTACTTCAGGGGGTGCTTTCTATCTTGGATGTAGGTTAGTAGCTTGGTATATCAAGAAGTAGGATTCAATATATGTGTCCATTGCTGAGGTAGAATATATAGCAGCTACTACCTATTGTACTCAGGTACTTTGGATGGTTCAGACCTTGGAAGACATACAAGTTGATGTTGCTAGACCTGTTCACATTTTGTGTGATAATACAAGTACCATTAATATCTCTAAAAATCCTGTGCAACACTCTCAAACTAAGCATATTGATATACGGTATCATTTTTTATGTGAAAAGGTGTTGGCCAATGAAGTTGTCCTTGATTTTGTAGCATCAAATGATCAAGTAGCTGATATATTTACCAAACCCCTTCCTAAAGCTCTATTTGAGACTCTAAGAGACAAGCTTGGTGTTGTTTCCATCAGTTCTCTTCCATGATCACTCCAGTTCATGGAGTTAGGGGGAGCAATTCATGCATGTTATTTTATCCCTTAGTATTTCTTGGCATTATGGGCACATTTCATGTTTGGTTTAGTTTTGTCTGCTTTTGGAATTGTGTCAAAAGGGGGAGATTTTGGAGGTTTATTTTGCAGTGGTCTGTTCAAATTAAATTTGGAGGTGCCGTTTATTTTGGTTTCTACTCAGATTGGTTCTATTGCTCGGATTAGTTTCTTTTACTCAGTTTTGTGAGGCTTGGTATTCATTCTTACATGTTCATCCTTGGGTTGATTTCAGAGGTTTTCAAGATGGTTTCTATTGCTCATCTATGTGTTACCTGGTGTTCATGCTTGGTTATGTTTATGGCATTGGTACTAATGGTTGTGGTTATGTTTTCAGGTTTATTGCAGGTTTATGTTTAAACAAGTTGGTTAATTGACACCAATGCCAAAGGGGGAGTTTGTTGACCCCAGTGGCATTTTGTTTGGCATTGTGTCAAATATGGTTGCAAGGTCTGATGGTAATGTTTTATATGGATAAGTTACAAAAGGAGTTATTACTTGCTTTGAGTACTATGCTTTACAAAATGTTTTCACAAGGAACTTGCATGCTTTACGTTTTTGAGAAACTCCTGCTCTTGTTTTATTGAAATTAGTTCTTGTATCTCATTAACTTCATATTATCGACATTGTGAAAGACCTTTCCTAGAGGTCATTGACTTCATAAGTCCTAATTTATTTTTTTCATGGTGTTATCGATCCTTTAATGCATTGACTTGCAAGGTAATTGTTATATGTTTATTTCGGTGCCAAATTCATTTTTAAAAATAGGAGACAATATTATTGCAAAGGCAAGGTGTCGACACGTGACTTTTTGTCACATGGAAAATAAGCTAGGGCTCCTTTCGAAACAGGGTTAACATGTGAAAAGAAAATATTATTGTCGGTTATCATGGCTTAGGGTTTCATCATTGCTATGGATAGTTCACAAAAACAGGTGAAATGATAATATTGGTAGTTTGATGGAATGACAATTCTCGAATAAATTTTGTTGAAGAAGCTCTCTTGAGCTAGGGCATGGTCTGAAACAATTAGGGCATCGACAATCTTGGTATGGCATGACTATTGTGGAAGGAATCAGTCAGTATAACAGGTTTGATGTTTCAATACACATTTTATTTGTCAAGTACCTTAACCAAATAGGAAAAAAAACAATGTTTAATCTGGTTAATAATGTTGTGCACTGATCTTTGAGCAAGGAAACTGGTACTTTTTAAAAGTTTATTATTTAACCCTTGTTTGGGCTGTGTAGCTAATAAATCTCTTGCACCCGAATGGTAGTTTATTTTTTGGTATAAGGGTTTTGTTGGTCTTGAGTTAAACTCTCGAGCTTTGTATTTACCTGTCTTATGTTATATTTGTTAACCCTTATGATACTATGTGTTAAGGGTTTGCTTTGTGAAGATTTGGTTATCTCTTGTTGGCTTAGATGGGTAAGAGAATAGTTAATATCTAATAGTTCTCATGATGACAAAGCATTATGTTACAAGATGGTTAAACAAAAACAATTTGATGATAGTTCTCTTTCTATTCAAAAATAGAGAACACTATTTATTCATGTTGTTGAAGGCATTCAGTATGGAGAGAGATTTTTGAGAGAAATGAAATATATGTTTTTAGAAAGGCAATATATTTTTTTGTGTAGTTGACATTTGTAACTTTGATTCTGAGGTCATGGCAGAATAGAGTATTTAATATTTGAAACAAAGATCAACTCTGTGTTGAAAATTCCTTCATACATGTAAATCTCAAGAGACTATCAGTGAGATAGCACTATAAGACTATCAGTGAGATAGCATTATTGTCAATAAGACAAATCAATCGGTGAGGCTTTGTACAAAGATAATTTTTCAGATAAGGCCAATGAGGCCAAGTTTGAGTGGTTTTATTCCCCAGGAGGGTTTCCTCTCAAGACATTCTATGTGTCAATCCTTTATATGTGTTTGTTCTTTATCTGTTCATTTGATTCACATTGCATAAGTTCTTTCATGGTCTAAAAATTATTAAAAGCACTAAATGATTTAATTTTTTTTGTTAACACTGATTCACCCCCCCTCTCAATGTTAATTGTACTCCTACAAGTTTTTCCCTTTGGAATATGTGGAAAATGAGTTAAAAGACTTTCTATATCCTCTATGGATTAAGATCCAATAGCTAAGGGAGTTGTTGCAACATTAATGGTGTTTCTTGGAATTTATCCCTCCATTTTAGCCTTTTTTGTAGAAATCCAACCCTCATCTAGATATGTAGTCTTCCCATCATTTTAGTTGAAGAGGGAAATTTGGTTGGGATATGGATATATCCAATCATCCCTAAAAAATTTACAATGTATTATAGACCCCCAAAACTCTAGAAAACCTCCCTACTACCTTTGGTATTCATCGAGTCCTTCTTTGCTTTTGTGTAGATTAGACTTCCATATGGATATTGGAAAACTTTGACCCTATCATAGATATCACAAAAAATTGACCCTATAATGGATATTATGTAGCTTTGACCTTTCCATGGATATTGTAGAGCTTTGACCATATAATGGATATTGCAAGACTTTTACCATGTCATGGATATTGTGGAAATTTGACCTTCTCATGGATATATCCTGACATCATCAAAACTCTCACAGTATCTTTTAAAGCCTAAATTTTTTGCAATAGCATAACTTAGCCATTTTTAGATAACTTTTTTCCAAATTTGAACTAGAGATACACATTTGGGTCTTCTACAATAAACTCAAATAAACCTCACATAGACAATTTTTTATTTTTTATTTTGGGTAACTGAATAAGGTGAAGGGAAAGGAAAGTTGCAATTAGAATTAGTACTCGACACAATTACCCACACAAATTTCTTAGATCAATTATAATCATTAAGAAGATACAAGGGGACACAAAGTGACGATAGTTTGGTGACTTGAGCGAGATATTTCTCTATTAAACATGGAATCCATAAGCCTTAAGTATTTGTTTAGTACAGGTGTCATAGGCCCACAACAAATGAAAAGGATCCCCTCAAAACACCATAAAATAGAACATGTGTGAAATGCATTTGGAGTAAAATAATAAAATATCTAGATCATGCCTTCCCCTGATGAGAACATAAAGTGTGCAATAACACTTCTTGGAAGAAAAAACAAAAACCAAACCAATATGAACATGATTTTTACAATCTTCAAAATGAAGGCTTGAGGTGTATCCCATTAATTGGGATAAGAAGTATCTCACCATCCATTTTGGAGAGTTGGAACGCATTAGACTACTTAAAGCTAGTGATGATGTATCCAGGCCACTCTAAATGGCATAAAATTTATGTCTTCCATCTTTGGATCTATATGCATCCCACTTCAAGACAATGTCTCCCTCTTTGAACACTATGTTGGTAGCCTTCTTGTCAAAAGTCCTTTTAACCTATGATTGGTGAGTTTGAAGGGTATGCATGTCCTTATATCTAATTTCCTCCAACTCCTTTAGCTCAACCAAAGTAATTTCCATTGCATAATTTTCTAACACCTCTAGTTGTTGTTCTAACTCAAGAGAAGGAAAACCTAGTGATAATGGGAGCCTTGCTTCTTTCTCATAAACCAACATGAAAGGAGAATTTCTAATAGCTCCCTTTGGAGATATTTTGTTAGCTCAAAGGGTTGTCTTGTGCTTACTATACCAAGACATTTGGCTATCTTCAATGGTTCTCTTGATTATGCTAATAAGGTTTTTTTGGTGGACTTAAAGACAAGTTATTACCCTGAGGATAATAATTTGATGAGGTATTCAAATATATACCATTTTTAACTTCCCACTCATTTATTTAGGTGCTAACAAAGGCTTTGGAATTATTATAGATGATGGTGGAGGGAACACCAAAATTGGTCACAATTATATCTAGGAAATCCAAAAGTGAAGCCTCAACATCATCATTTATTGCAACTACCTCTATCCATCGAGTGAAATAGTCTCTGGTTGCCACAATCCATCTGTGACTAGTAATGGATGGTGGATTTTCATGCCAATTAATTCCAACCCCCACTATGTGAATGGTTTGTTTGTTTGGATAGGATCAAGGGAGAGACTAGCCAATATTTTCTTTCTAGAAAATAAAGCAAATTTTTATATTTATTCACCCATTTATTAGTGTCATTAAATTGATTTGGCCAATAATAGTTAGTCCTCACTACCTTAATAGAAATGGTATTTGCATAGAAATGACCCCATAATGAACCATAATGATATTATTTCAATATTTTGTTGACTTGATCTTGCTCAATGCATCTTATTAGCACTCCATTTAGGTACCTTTTGGATAGTATATCATCCACTAAGACATCGGGAATGGATTGTACCTTGAAATTTCTTCTTTTTTCCTTAACTGAACCTAGAGGGTATCTACCTTCAAAAAATTATTCATGACATGCGTCAAGTTTCTTTTAGCATTCGTGCAACTGGATGGTTATCCTACAACACAAGGGTAGATTTTTTTGGAGTTTCAAAGGTTGATATAAGTTGTTCACATAGCCCCTTGCCCCTCATGAGCTTGGAGATCTTGATCTCTACATAATAACCCATGACTTTTGTGATCCATCAAACTCTTTTCTCAATAATATCTGTACTTAAGAGGAACTCCTTAACACTAGCATGAGGGACCATCAGTTAGATCATGTTTTTGGAAAGCACATGTCTAATTTTTTTCAAGGCTCTAACAATAGTAATGGCTTTCTTTTCTACCGAGTTGTACTTGAGCTCATAATATTTAAGCCCTTCATTAAAAAAGGAAATGGATTTCTCCAAGCTATCATGTTTTAGCTACATTAGAACAATTGATATGCTTGATTCTTCTCCAAATGTGTATAGGATGAAGTCCTTGTCATAGTTAGGGTTGGAAATTTTAGGAGATTGGCTAATTGATTCTTGATGGCCTCAAAAATAGCCTTACCTTCCTTTATCCAATTTAAATCCATAATTCATTTTAGCATAGAGGTGAGAGGTTTAACCATAGTAGCAAGATTAGGAATGAACCTTCTCACAAAGTTAATCCTCCCCAAGAATATTTTAGGGGATTTCTTATGACTAGGAAGGGGAATAGATAAGATGGCCTCCACTCTTTGTGGATCAATGGAAATTTCCTTCTTAGAAATGATATGTCCAATATATTTCCCTTGTCTTATGGAAAACACACATTTGTTTGGACTCAACACTATAGCAGAACAGGCAAATAGCACCTAAAATTGCACTGGATTTTAGTGTATTTTTGCTCACGAATTGGGTGTTCTGGCTGGTGAGAAACTCGGCACAAATAGACATGGTATTTTTGGCACCGATGTTGACGCTAGATGTAGCACCAAACTTAGTGTCGTGGTTGGTGCCAGGAAAATGCAGTGCCCCCGCTAGCGCCTAAAATAGCACCAGTAAATAGCACCAAAAATAGCCCCTCTATTAGCACCAAAAATAGTACTAGAATAGCCCCTCTGTCAGTGTCAGAAACAACGCCAGAAATAGCGCCAAAAATAGCGCCGAAAATAGGGCCATAAATAGTGCCAGAAATAACACTGGAAATAATGCCAAAAATAATGTTTGAATTGGTGCCCACTTTGGCTTCCGGTTTTGCTTCTATGTCTACTTCCATTTTTGCTTCTAGTTTTGCTTCCAGTTTCGCTTCCAGTTTTGCTTCCAGTTTTGTTTCCGGTTTTACCTCCAATTTTGCTTCCGGTTTGGTGTCCACTTTTGCTCCCAGTTTTGCTTCCAAGTTTGCTTCCAATTTTTCTTTCGATTTTGCTTCTAGGTTTGCTTCCAGTTTTGCTTCTAATTGTGCTTCTGGTTTGGGGTCCACTTTTGCTTCCGGTTTTCTTCTGTTTTTGCTTCCACTTTTGCTTCCAAGTTTGCTTCTGATTTTGCTTCTAGGTTTGCTTCCAGTTGTGCTTCCTTTTTTGCTTCCAATTTTACTTCCATGATTGCTTCTAGTTTGGCTTCCATTGTTGCTTCCTTTTTTGCTTCTAAAAATGCTTCTTGTTTTGCTTCCATTTTTCTTTTTATTAGACTACATGAATTGGGTAGCACAACCCCCTATAAATTGTAGTGCACCTGGTAAAAATTTTAACGTTACTGGTGGCGCTGGCACGACACGCCCTCTAGTACCACGGGGGGTGGGGAGACTAGACCTTGTGACCAACCTCTTGCAATAGGAAATATTTAGCCAATCGAGCTAGGGCCCCAACCCCAAGGTATTTTGCTTCCATTTATTAATATAATATGTTTTATTTCAATTTAATTAGTTAAATATATTGTGCCTTTTAAATAACTCATATGATTATAGAGTAATTAATTTAATTATTTAACTCATATGATTAAATAACAAGATAATTTTTTTTTTTGGGTTGGTAACACGAAATTTTTGTATTTCTTGTAAAGATAAAAAAGTACATCTATTGTTTAGTGTCATTACCCACCAAAAGAGCTTAACACTTCTCTAATTTGTTCAATTATGTTCTAGAGGTGCCGAGCATTCATTTTACCTTTCATCATGGCCTAAACTATTATTGTAACATGATCATCATCTATAATTAAAACAAGTGAGTCAAATATCTATAATTTAATTTTATTTGACAACATCCATCCTAAGCAGTAAATTAAAATCATCATACATAATAAATATCCATCCAAAAATCATTGACCACTTTTAATATATATATTGACAAGTCAATATTGATAAGATCATCATCATATATAACTTAAACAAGTGAAAGTCAAATATGCCAGTAAATCAAAAACATGTCAAAATGATACATGTCCAATAGTCAACATAAGTGAAAATGATACATGTACAAATGATATAAATAAAATTGATAAATTATGTAACTCAAACTGATACAAGTCAAGATGATACATGTCCAAATGATATAGTGAAAATGCTACATGTCAAAATGATACAACATAATAATATAGTATTGTAGGCCGTGAAAATGATACATATGATAGTAACCATGAAAAGAGTCATCATAACAATATATCAACAATGATCCATGATGTAGTCTATATGATCATGAATGTCACTAGTTACTACCACCAACTATCTCATCGTCATCATCATCACCATTGTGATCATCATCATCATCATCATCATCATCGTCATCATCGTCATCATCATGGTCATTGGCCTTAGTGTAATCCATATCCGCGTCATCATTATCCTCTGCCATGTGATCTATACCGGTAGAACCAATATTTTGTGGATCTATATCATGTTGAGGATCATCTTGATCTTCTAGAAGACCTATGTTCTGCAAAAAAAAACATTTAGAATGAAAAGTTATTATTTATTTCATGCAATAATTTGTTTTTCTATTATATATCTAATATTACAACATATTATATGAAACCATAACCATATTACATCATATCAAAGTGCACATACCATAATAGAATTTCAAAAAAGTTACAACTAATACTAGTGAGTCATGAGAAACTTCATCTTTCAAAAACAAAGCCAATTAGGCTGGCAACATTGAAAATTGAATCCCTAGCAGTATTTATGTTAAGGAAATTTCCTTTAGATGCAAGGATTCAAAGCACATCAACCATGTGGTACAAATGATTAAATCTCAAAGACGATCTGTAGCAATGAAAGAGTCTGAAAATTATTAAATCCCTAGCAGTATTTATGTTAAGGAAATTTCCTTTAGATGAAAGGATTCAAAGCACATCAACCATGTGGTACAAATGATTAAATCCCACAAATGATCTGTAGCAATGAAAAAGTAAGAAAAGGCAGAGAGAGCTACATTGGTGACTTAGGAGAAATTTCAGCTTTCAAAAACAAAGCCAATTAGGCTAGAAAACGTGTGGATCAGGCTAGCATTTTATGGAAGAGGAAGAAAGATTACTGGAACTCATGTATCAAAACATTAAGCATGCATTCTTCCAACCAGTGAAGAAGGAGATGATTACTTTAATTCATATTCATTTGCATAACCATATCATGGTGTGGGAACCAAGAAGATCAAGGATGTCCAGTTCTATGTGGAGGTAATGGATATGGTCCAAAATTTAGGAGGGGCAAGAAGGTCAATGTATGATCCAGATGAAATTGAGGAAGAACATCAAGAGAGGGACAAGAAAAAAAAAATCAATGCACATTTTCAAGGATTTGTCAAGCGAGTAAGAGAGCTATGGGAGCAACCTCATCTAAAATATTTTGAACTAGAGTTTGGTATACCATTTAGAGAGCTTGGTTTTCATGGAAGAGGAAGAAAGATGATTACTTCGCTTCATTTTCATTTGCATAACCATATCATGGTGTGGGAACCAAGAAGACCAAGGATGTCTAGTTTTATGTTGAGGTAATGGATGTGGTCCAAAATTTAGGAGGGGCAAGAAGGTCAATGTATGATCCTAATGAAATTGAGGAAGAACAGGAAAAATAAAATCAATGTAGATTTTCAAGGATTTGTCAAGTGAGTAAGAGAGTTATGGGAGCAACCTCATCTAAAATATTTTGACCTAGAGTTTGATATACCATTTAGAGAGTTTGGTTTTCATGGAAGAGGAAGAAAGATGATTACTTTGCTTCATTTTCATTTGCATAACCATACCATGGCATGGGAATCAAGAAGACCAAGGATGTCCAGTTTTATGTTGAGGTAATGGATGTGGTCCAAAATTTAAGAGGGGCAAGAAGGTCAATGTATGATCCTGATGAAATTGAGGAAGAATAACAAGAGGGATAGAAAAAATAAAATCAATGTAGAGTTTTAAGGATTTGTCAATTGAGTAAGAGAGTTATGGAAGTAGCCTCATCTAAAATATTTTGAACTAGAGTTTGATATACCATTTAGAGAGCTTGGTTTTCATGGAAGAGGAATAAAGATGATTACTTTGCTTCATTTTCATTTGCATAACCATACCATGGCATGGGAACCAAGAAGACCAAGGATGTCTAGTTTTATGTGGAGGTAATGGATGTGGTCCAAACTTTAGGAGGGGCAAGAAGATCAATGTATGATCTTGATGAAATTGAGGAAGAATAACAAGAGAGGGAAAAGCAAAATAAAATAAATGCAGTTTCAAGGATTTGTCAAGCGAGTAAGAGAGCTATGGGAGCAGCCTCATCTAAAATATTTTGAACTAGAGTTTGATGTACCATTTAGAGAGCTTGGTTTTCATGGAAGAGGAAGAAAGATGATTAATTTGCTTCATTTGCATTTGCATAACCATACCATGGTGTGGGAACCAAGAAGACCAAGGATGTCCAATTTTATTTGGAGGTAATGGATGTGGTCCAAAATTTAGGAGGGGAAAGAAGGTCAATGTATGATCTTGATGAAATTGAGGAAGAACAACAAGAGAGGGAAAAGAAAAATAAAATCAATATAGAGTTTCAAGGATTTTTCAAGCGAGTAAGAGAGTTATGGGAGCAGCCTCATCGAAAATATTTTGAGCTAGAGTTTGATGTACCATTTAGAGAGCTTGGTTTTCATGGAGTTCCTTTCAAAGCCTCTGCTTTTATTGTTCCTACAGTAAAATGTTTGATAGAGTTGGCAGAATTACCTTTCTTACTAATCACTATTAGTGAGATTGAGATTGTTAATCAATTAGGTGCTAATTTCCTGTAGCAATGAAAGAGTTTGAAAAGGCAGAGAAAGCTACACTGGTGACTCAGGAGAAACTTCAGCTTTAAAAAACAAAGGAAATTAGGCTGGAAGACTTGTGGATTAGGCCAACATTTTATGGAAGAGGAAGAAAGATGACTGGAACTCTGGAGGCCCACCATAATCAATTTCGGTATTCAACCATGAGAGTAGAAGAGAGAGCTGATATTATGTATCAAAACATTAAGCATGCATTCTTCCAACTAGCGGAGGAGGAGATGATTACTTTGCTTCATTTTCATTTGTAAAAATAATATCAATGCAGAGTTTCAAGGATTTTTCAAGCCAGTAAGAGAGCTATGGGAGCAGCCTCATCTAAAATATTTTGAACTAGAGTTTGATGTACCATTTAGAGAGCTTGGTTTTCATGGAGTTCCTTTCAAAGCCTATGCTTTTATTGTTCCTATGGTAAACTATTTGGTAGAGTTGGTGGAATTAGTTTTCTTAGTAATTGCTATTAGTGAGATTGAGATTGTTAAACTTGAGAGAGTAGGACTTGGGCAAAAGGAATTTGATATGGCTATTGTTTCCAAAGAATTCAAGCGGGATGTACTTCGCAGGTACGACATTCCCCAATCTTCGCTTGATGGCATCAAGGAATGGCTGAACTCCATGGATATAAAGTTTATGAAAGTAGAATGAACTTCAACTGGCAACCAATTTTGAAGACTATTACTGATAATCCAGATAAATTTATTGAAGATTTTGTTTGGGAATTTTTGAATATGGAAGCTATTGATTCTAATTCTGATAATTCAAAAGAGTCAGATCAAGGATATGAACCCTCTGATGTAGAAGATGAATCGGAATCAAATGAGGAAGATTTAGAAGATGAATCTCTTGTGGAGTTAGAGGAGGAAAAAGAAGAAGAAGAATATTCTAAAGAGGAGGAAGGTAAAACATGGGATGAATTAGAAGCCGAAGCTAGAAATGCAGATAAGAAAAAAGGATATGAGTCTAACAGTGAAGAGGAAAGGCGACAACGAAAGGTAAAAGCTACAAGGAAGTCTCGGGCACCTGATATTAGAGATTCAAGAGGAATGCCTTCCAAGAGGCATAAATTCAGATGAATTGAGTTCATCTACATTCTTCTACTATTTATTCATGCACATAAATGGTCATCTTGTAATCATAAGATTTGAGCTCTATTTACTCATCTTGTGCATCAATAAACAACTCAACACGAGATGAAAATTTACATATTAACACAACAATATCCAACTAAGTTATTGAAACTCAACTATTGATACCTTGTTCTCCATCCAGATTACAAAATCGTTCCACTTTTTGTTTTGTAACATATTCTTTTCAAATTGCTTTGGATGGCGGCCATATTTCTCCTCCTATCAAAACATGGCACATGGACTAGTAAACTAATTAATATGAAATCATTTAATTTTTCCAAGGAAATAAAAAAAAATCATTTAACATATTAAATATACTTACAAATGTACAGATCAAGGCTTGTAAACCTTTCTGGCCACTATGATGTGTGGCACAAAGTTTCTCAAGCCCAGCCTTAGTCCTAAAACATATACTAATTCAATTTAACTATGCACAAATAAAATTTAAATATCGTTTAATAAATTTGATATAATCTTATGAGAAAATTCAAATACCTGCATACTCTCCTCACCAGACTCCCTCCATGCTTCAGAATTCTCATATGCTTTTACAAGCTCTTTCCATACTTTGAGACTTACATCAAGCGGCCTTTTTTTGAGCCTGAGCTCAAGAGGGATTTTTTTTATCTTCTTTGTTTGGTTGCACCGAAATCTCTTGCAGTTTTGAGACATTCGTAGCTTTACCTTCTTCATAGACCAACCTGTGCCAAATTCATTCTCCATGTCATGGATAACTATTTTTTTCTGGTGCATGGGTATCTTTGAGAATTGCAAATGTAGATGGTCTTTGAACCGTTGAAGGCATGATTCCTTCAACCTTCTCACAAACATTTTCCCAACATCCTTCATTTAGACTTCCCTTGAAACCACCTCGTATTCTATCTTTGTATTGTAGCTACCAATGCAAGTTTGAAAACATGGCATGGTGGAAGAAGTCTGTGTCCCAGGAGTGGAAGTCTCTACTCCATGTTCCGCATTCTTAGAGTTTACTGTCACTGATTTCCTCTTGGGTCTTTTGCTCGATCTAGGAGTGGTTGGGGAATCAATTGATTCCCTTTGACACAATTGATTTGTTTTCAATGTTTGAGGGGCGTTATCAGATTGTTTTTCTATGTATCTGGTAAGTGTTGTCTAGTCCACATTAAGCAATTTGTTCACTGCCTCTACCCCCAATATGGAAGCCAATTCGTCTTTATCTTTGTCAGTCTCATGTCCCTATATATATATATTTAAATTATATTTCTTCTTTTAAATTTAGAAATAAAAAACTAAAAAGTAAAATTCAAAGAAACAATGGAAACATTTACAAATCTATAAATTGACAATGAATTACCTCATTGTGGACAGAGTTTGCTGAAAATGCTCGCTTCCCTCCATTGCTTGAGATTTTGAGGTGACCTAGGGAAAATTATTTTTGTCTAGTATGTGGAGGCAAATGAAGCATACACTGTCAGGTATGAAAGTTTTCATCTAGTTTGTGGTATGAAAGTTTTGTTTTGTGGGAAAATATGTTCACTAGATTTGCTTAGTGTTGATAACCTAGGGAAAATACATTCACTCGGTTTGCTTAGTGTAACTATGGATTTTTCCTGCAAGATTAAATGTTAGCAAATTACATGCATATTATATCAATCCACAATAGACAATGAAATGCAAAGGAATTAAAATAAAGAACAAAAAGGAGAGATCTCACCCAGTCCTTCATCCTCCATGGTTGAATTCCATTGTACCTTCTAGCTGGTTGAAATAATGAAGTATACCCTCATATTTTGATGAGTAGCTCTATACTATGGACTAGCCCTAAGCAAGTTTTGAAGGATTTAAGTATTCATGCAAGAGAAAATCAATCCTACATGCAATGATCTAAGTAGCTAAGTGACAAAAACAAGACAATGTAAAAAATCAAGGAAATGCAAGAGATTAAAAAGATTACGAGATTCCTATGAGAGATTAAGAGATGTCAAAATGAGGATAAAATTGGCAGTTTATAGAAAATGCAATTTTGGATGGACGAATGAGATTAAAGATTGAGAAATGCCCTAGAATCAATGGTCAAGATTCAAATTGACAACTCTCAATTAGGGTTAGGGTAAGATTTCCAAATGATTGGACAAGATTTAATTTAAGAAATTAAATCAAGGATGGAGAATAGATGTGACAGTGAAATGAAAATTAGTAAAATCAAGAAGACCAAGTTTGAACAAGAAGATGAGATTTGGAAAATCAATAATTTTAGCAATTAGTTGATTTATAGAAGAATATTACCATTTTGAATTAATTCAAAATATGGATTTAGTGTAATAATAAATAATTGATTTTGAAATTATTTACTAAAAGAAGTGGCAGTTAACCATGTGAGGCTATTTTAAATAAATTGTTTTATTTAAAATGAGGGAAATGTCAAATAAGGCAATTAAATAATTAAAAATAATTATTAAATTTAGAGAATGGGCCCAATAATTAAATAAATTAATAAATCTATTTAATTATAAAAGAGTTAAGAATTAGTGATATATTAAATAAATAAATTTATTTAATAATTAAGAAGACATAGATGGTAAAGATTAATTAAATAAATTGAGAATTTAATTTAATTATGAGAAGACTTTAGATAATTAGTGACACATTAAATAAATAAATAAAATCTATTTATTTAATAATCATGAAGAATAAAAAGATGTGAATTAATTAAATAATTATGAATTATTTAATTAATAGTCAAAGGTGGGCCACAAACATAATTAAAATGTCATAATTATGCTAGGACAAAAGTGGTAAAATAGAGCTTGCAGGCCTAGGTCATTTTTATGTGTCTACATTTTGCCCCTCTTTGTCATAATACAGTTTATCGCGTTATGGAAAAGAAAGCAAGTCAAGAATATGCCTCAGTGAAGGTACAGAGTGTGTATGCCCCCTCGAGATTTTTTTTGAATTTTGGCGCAGCGTCTGAAAATTTTGGAGAGTATCCCGATTAGTCAATTTGATGACCAGAAAAACAATGGCGCGATCTGTTTCAAAAATAGAGGACGTTAAGCCAACGAAAATGCCAGTCAAAGGCGGTCAAATGAGCCTCCAGTATAAATCCATCAGGTCAAACGTTAATTCTCAACCTATAAATAAGTTGAAAAAGCCTAACCAAGTGTCATTTTCACATTTGCTATTGAGAGATTTGGAGATTAGAGCATGAGGAGAAGATGGTGATTCCCATGTTAGACCATCGTGGTTACCACGTGCGGACATTTCGACAACCTGAGGGCATAGAGGCACCAGTAAGTACCCTATCAAACTTTTAATTTTTTTGATTTTAATGCATTTATTAGGGTTTAGGGGGGAAAACGAATGCGTTGCAATGCAAAAGTTGTTGCGTAAACCACAAAGTCTTTGCATTCGACGCATTTGATTGCATCATGACACAAGTGCAATGGGTGGGCAGGTTTGGGTTTAAAAGCGTGCAAGTGCTATGGAAAATGACACAAGTGTCAAAATGCAACGCAAGTGTTGTGATCAACGATGCAATTGTGATTTTGCGATGCAATTATTTTCCAAATGATGCAATTGTTATATAATGACACAATTTCCAAACCGAAAGATGCAATTTTTGTAAAGGTTCGTAATTGCTAGGTGAAATGATGCATCCACAAAATTTTGACACAACTATGAAATGTAGAGCCACATGTGACATAGCACAACACAAGTGTAGTCAACACGACACAATTGCAGTTGACCAGGGTTGACTAGCATTCACTTAGTGCAGACTCTTGTTTCAGATGCATTTTTGGTTTCTCAAATAGTAATAATGTGCTGAATTGCCAACCCATGTGTGTTAACCCTTGTTTTTGCGTGTGCAGAAACGATTAGTGCCTATTTATACTCGAGAGTTCAAGCCTACTACTTATGCTTTCAAAGATCGACTGAATGATAGGGAGAGATGATGGTTGATGAGACTGGGGTTGTACTAAGTCACTTACATGCCCATTATTCGAGCAAACAGGGGATTACTAATGGTGCTCTGTGAGAGATGGGATTTAGAGACCCGTTCCTTTCATTTACCCATAAGAGAGGCTACCGTTACTTTGGAGGATGTCTATCATATTCTGCGCATCCCGATCAGTGGAGAAAGAGTGGTATATAATCCACACAGAGGGTGACAGGCCCTAGGAGAGATGTATGAGGATGGAGATGATACCAGTCTAGGCATACATGGATATGAGATCTAGTGGGATTTTGTGGCTAACCACTATGCACGATGGGATCCCATGCTTATGATTGTTATTATTAGGTTGTTGATTCCTGATCATCACGAACATAGGTTTCCCATAGGATGGGGGGATGTACTAGTCTGCATGTGGGCCCAAAGGATAGTATTTGCTTGGGGGCTCTACTTGTTGGCCATGCTTTACCATTAGCTGCATGAGGTTGCGTACCAAGATGGATAGAGTATCAACTGTGAGACCACTTTACTTATGATTTGGGCATGGGAGCACATTCCCATTTTTTGACCACCAGTATAGATGTAGCAGCTAGGTGATGGTATGTCTTATGTTTATCTGTACATTGGTTAAGTTATCCAGATTCATGTGGGAGATATCGGGTATTGGAAACATTGGATTGACACACTAGTTAGCTTTGTCTAGAGGCCATACAAATATTGTGCCCAATGGCCAAATGAGGATGATCATCTTTCATTATGTAGATAGTTCAAATACTTGATTGGCCATACAGTGCAGAGTCAATGTATCATTGAGATGTACTTGCCCCAATGGGTACTACGATAGTTTGGTGAGTAGCAGGTTGTTCCAATTGGGATGACAAAGTATGCACGGTCATCCAGGGAGACTATATGGGGGCCATTGCTAGCAGTGGCATTGGCAGAGCTTCAGATAGACAACTTGGTCGCACAACAGTGGGGGTGGAGAGGAGGTCCAACAGATGCAGGGAAATCTATTAAGTATGATGCTTGGTGGCAAGTTCACAGGCCTATACCGTTGACAGACCCAGATGGACTAGCTTTGATAGATCGCATATCAGTTATCCTACAGGTATGGAGGGGAGGTCAGTGTGGCAGAGATGGAGGGAGAGATGATGGTTGGGGAGATGGAGGGAGAGGTGGGGGAGATGACAGGGGTGGAGATGATGGTGGAGATGGGGGGGTGTGAGGAGGAGGAATGGTGATGGAGGGAAGAGGCAACCCAAGAGAGTTAGACAGAGAGTGGGTGGTGCACCATTGTCACCTATCTGGGAGGAGGGTGAGGAGGGAGAGCAACCAGGTAGGCAGGAGGCAGAGGCCAGAGGAGAGGAGGAGGTGGAGGTCAGAGCAGAGGGAGAGATGTCCATAGAGGAGGATCCTTTTGCAGAGCACCATCCTCTTGACATCGATGTGGAGGAGGTTCAAGGAGAGGAGGAGAGGGAGGAGGAGGATGAGGAGGATGAAGATGAGGCCGAGAGGAGGCTTCAAGAGTGAATGATCAATGGAGATGAGGAGGGGGATATAGGCCACCCATTTTGTCAGTGGATGGAACTGTGGATTAGAGGATTGCATATCTTCAGAGTAGATTTGATGTAGCCTTGTCTCAGAACAAGGCCGTGGCAATAGAGTTGGAGGTTGTGAGAGTGGAGAGAGACCAGGCTGTTATTTGATGACAAGAGTTAGATAGATGGGTGACCGAGTTTGCATAGTTCTGTGCAGGACCATCAAGGGACATGGCTAGGGAGTTGGCCAAGATGGCCGAGAGAAGGGGCCGATATAGGTTGTTATATGAGAAAGACATTCCACCAGAGAGATGAGACCTAGGATTGTCCATATCCTACAACAGGACAGGTAGCGGGACATAGACCCACAACACCAACAAGTCACATAGCAGCAGTCATATGAGTACTGGGGGGTCCACCTCATCTGGGCAGTCATCAAGTCACAGGTCTCATAGTTCTCATAGACATTCATTAGGCTATAGCCATAGGTCAAGGCATAGCCATAGATCAATGTCATTAGGACAGTAGACAAAGCAGAGCCAGTCTCCTATCATCTAGCCTTCAGGATCTCAAAGTTAGGCTCAAGACACCATGCCTATTTAGGTTACATTTCATATGATGAGTCAACAACAGCCACCTCACGGGTCACCTCCATGGGATGGAGGGGCACAACATAGGATTTATAAATTGTTATTTGTATGAGACATTGTATATACTGACACTCGAGCCTGCGAGCTCCATTTTTTGGGATATCCTATGATTTCATCCTATGACATGATATTATTTTTGAGATATATATATGAGATGCTTTGGATGTGGACTATATGATTTTATGTGTTATGATGCTTCTATGCTTTATCTAATGTGATGTGATGCATTTATGTATTTTGAGATGTATGGATATCATGTTTTATGGTGATGAATGTAATTATGGATATGATTATGTATGTATGCATTGTGCAATGTATGATGATATGATTCCTATATGTTAATGCAAGTGATTTTTATGATATCTATATGTTAATGCAAATGATGTTTATGATGTCTATATGGATGGATGTAAATGATAGTGTCATGCAATGTAATTTATGGTATTCGATTTATGCAAATGTGAAATGTGAAGATGAAATGCTCGTATGTTCATGTATGCATCTATGTTTTTGGATGTCACAGGATATTATCAGAAGATGAAATAAGAAAGATGAAGATGGATGTTAGTGCGGAGAAAGATATGCATGTTAGTGCAGAAACATAAATCCTTCAACACTTGCCATAGTACTATAATAGTTGTTGCTCTTAATCATCAGTGGGCGAAAATGTCATGATGGCCGATAAACACCATGATATAACATAGATCAATAGTGTGAAAGGTCAAACCATCACATAGATCAATAGTCACAGACAAGGATGATCATGACTCATATGAGGAATGCAATTTCCCCTAGTCATTTTGTCAAAACCAACCGCAAAAAAGAACAAGACTAATCATGAGACGTCGTTGCTTCTCTAAATCTTGATGTTAGGACATCCTCGAGAAACTAGCCACATGATAGTAAAAAATAGACAAGAAAATCATCATACTACGTCGTTGCTCCTCTAAATCCTAAAGTCAAGACATCCTTGAGAAACTAGTAGCAGGATGATCAAAAAGAAAAGGATGATCATCATGATATGTTTTGGTTCTTCAAACATAAAGAACTAATATCATGATAATCATCAAAAAGATAGATAGTGTTTGCCAAGTGTTCGCCAAGTGAACAAAATTTCAAGTGTTGAAAATGCCAAGGTTGACGAGGGCAAGGTTTCCAAATGTCGAGTGATACTAGATTTAGGAAGGACACATCCTGAATGACGTTGATATCAAGAGGATCGATTCTCGAAGTTAGGAGAATCCATCAAAATGCCAGATGATGATGATGATGCTTAGGAAGGACACATCCAAAAGCATAAATAGATGACAAAAGTTGTTCCTCAGAAGGACACATCTGAAGAAGAACCCAAATTTTTGACAGGTTGATTTGTCTTGATAAAATTTGAATACATGCCATTGCTAACATGCTGATTTGACTGAAATGTCGATGAAACAGATTACTTGTTTAGGATTTACGAATGATTTGTTTGATTCAAATATACTTTGATGTGTGTGAAAGTGTAGCTCCATGAACCCTAATGGACTGACCTAGTACAGCCTCAAGGGCTCATCGATTGATGGCCTTGCCTACTTCGTGCACTTAGAGACCTCATAGTTCGACACAACCAATGAATTTGTCTGAAGGATAGAAGATTGAACCATGATTTTATTTTGACAAACCTAGAAGGACTGACCTAATGTCTCGGGGATTCAAAAATGAATCTTGCCTACATAGCAAATGCATAGAGACAATGTAGTTCAGACTAGGATAAAGACCGACTAACTGAAATGACGTATTTGACAAGATACTACTGACTTTGACTCTATTTTTGGGATTTTGACCTTGATTTGGATGTTTTTGTGTTTTCTTCAGGACATTTTTCAATTTTTATATCTTTTTCCAGGACTTTTTAGGATTTTTATAACTTTTTTCAAGACTTTTTAAGACTTTTTTTTTTCAAGACTTTTTCAGATTTTTAAGACTTTTTTTAGGACTTTTCATGAATGTAGGATCATGTGCGAAACCCACTGCAGCTACATGATAAAGGTCTTTCCCCTAGATAGATCGAGGATTATTCAGGCCGAATGATATGGAAAGAGGCAGACATAGGATAAAAGGGCAAGGATATGCAAGGGGTGATGCCAACCAATGCTAGCCATGTATGGAATTGACAAGACTTATGATGAATGTCATGAAAGGTGTCAGGTTGTTGTGATCACACAAAGTGGATAAAGGTCGATTAGAGTAACAATAGATGGCAGAGCAATGATCGACTAAGCATGGTGCTTGTTTGCTAGGTTTTCACCATGGTACTTATCCAAAGTGCTTGTTTGCTAGGTTTTCACTATTGGATGACTTTATTTATTTTTACTATTTTTTCCATTTTTTGATTTTTTGGTGTCACCATGACACCTGTTTGCCAGGTTTTCATCAAGGGATGATTTTTTTCTTATTTTTCATTTTTTTAACATTTTTAGGTTTTTAGCCAAGCTCTTTGATGTTATATGTAGAACTTTCACAGATGTAGGCTGTTGATGGAAACTGTCAACTATTCTCCATTAGGTGTGGCCAACTAATAAGCTCTAGAATTGAATGTTGTAGTAATAATATAAGGACTGGGCCAATTAGGCTCAAACTTTCCATGCTTTTCATGATTAGCTTGATTCCTTGGATTCTGCATGAGGACCAAGTCACCAATTTCAAAATTTCTCACTATCACTCTTTTATTATAGCTCTGACATAGACAATTTTGATATGCCTGCAAGTGATTTAAATAATTTTGTCATCTCTCTTGTAACATTTATAGCTCATGCAGGCAAGACTATTTGTAGTTTTCATCATCAATCATTCCCTTCAAGGAGACTCAGAGATATGAAATTTTGACCTCGATGGGCAATATGGCCTCAAATCCATAGACAAGAGAAAATGGAGTGGGTCCAATGGGTGTACAAATGCTGGTACAGTAGGCCCACAAGGCAGGATTGAGTTGTAGATGCCAATCTCGGCTAGCATTGTTGATGGTCTTCTTAAGAATGTGAATAATTGTTTTATTTGACGCATCAACTTGACCATTACCTTGTAGATAATATGGTGTGGAGAAATGTTGTTGGATGTGGAATCGCTCACAGAGTTCAAGAATGTATTGATTTTTAAATGGACGACCATTATCTATGATGATGGACTATGGAAAACCATACCAACATATGATGTAATTAAGGATAAAATTTGAAATCTGCTTACCAGTGATGTAGGTAAGGGGGATGAATTCAATCCACTTTATGAAGTACTCAATGGAGGTAATGATGAATTTATGGCCATTGGAGGAGGATGGATGGATCTTTCCCACGAGGTCAAGTCCCCATTGTGCGAAGGGCCATGGAGAAGTGATCGGTCTTAGCTCCTGTGCAAGTGCGTGGATTAGGTTGTTGTGCACCTGGCATTTTTGACATGTTCTAACAAACTGAAGAGCATCTTTTTCTAGTGTTGGCCAATAGTATCCAAGTCTAGTGACTTTCCTAGCTAAAGTTGGGCCACTCAAATAAGATCCGCATATACCCTCATACACTTCTCGTAAAGTTGTTTGGGCTTCATCAATGTCGAGACAATGAAGAAGGGTGTTATCAAAGCCACGACGGTATAGGGTGTCACTAACGATGGTGTGTTGGGTGGATTTTCGTATAAAGGACTTTCTCTGGTTATTGGAAATATTGGGTGGTAAGGTTTGGGACTTAAGATAATCATAGATGTCCTAGTACCAAGGCAAATTGGGAACAACAATCTCGCAAACCATTTCTGACTCTAGGGTGTCATATGCAGGCATCAATAGTTGTTCAACTAAGAACTCAAATTGTGACACATTTTTGGGGATGTCTAAGAGAGATCCAATAGTAGCCATTGCATCGGCTGTCTTAATTTGTGTCCTAGAGATTTGTTCAAAGGAAATAAATTTGAAATATGTCAGGAATTTATCCACCATTCACTTGTAGGGGAGCAACTTTTCATCATTTTTTCATAATCATCATTCACTTAGTTGATAACTAACTGAGAATCCCTAAATACTAGTAATGTCTGAATTTTCCATTTAATTGCAATTTTGAGTCCTATGACCGATGCTTTGTATTTTGCAATGTTATTAGTACAAGGGAAGGCAATCTAGAATGCCTTAGGAATTGAATCCCCTTGCAGTGTGATGAACAAGATACCAGCTCCTGAGCTATGACTAGTGTGGGACTCGTCAATATATAGTTTTCAAGGTGATGTAGGTTTTGCATGAAAGATGGACTCATCAGGAAAATCAGTTATCAGTGGATGAGTGCCTTGGATGGGTGCATGTGCATGTTGATCTGCTATTACCTACCATTTTTTTGCCTTGCGCTCAACATATTGTATGTCATATTCACTCAAAATCATGACCCACTTTGCTAACCGACCTTTCAATGTTGCCCGACTTAGGAGATACTTTAGTGGATCAATCTTGGCTACCAAGTGTGTTTGGTGATTCAACATGTAATGTCTTAGTTTTTTTGTTGCAAAGACAACTGGGAGACAAACACGTTCTACAGATGTATAATTAAGTTCATATCCTATCAGTGTGCAACTGATATAGTATATGGCTCTTTCTTTTTCCTCAGTCATTTTATGCCAATAATGCCCCCAATGCATTTTTAGTTGCAAAGACATACAAGATCAACGACTTGCCTTCAATGGGAGGTAGTAAGACAAGTGGTGTCACTAGATATTCTTTGATTTGTTGGAAGGTTGTTTGGAATTTGTCTGTCCACACAAAGGGGATACTTTTGCACAACAGGTACTGAAATGGTTGACACTTGTCTGCTAACTATGCGATGAAGCGTCAGATGGACTACAGTTTTCCCTGAAGTGTTCTCAGCTCACTAATTCCTTTTAGTGGAGGCATTTCCAGTATTGCTTTCACCTTTGTGGGATCTACCTCAATGCCTCGTCATGAAACTATGTAGCCCAATAGTTTTCCTGAAGTAACCCCAAAGACACATTTTTTGGGTTCAAACAAACCTTGTAATCTTCTAGTCATCTAAATGTTTTGTCCAGGACCCTGAGATGATCTTTCCATGTCAAAGATTTGGCCAAAAGGTCATCCACATAATCTTCCATTAGTATATGCTTCATGCCATGAAATATTGTTGTCATGGATCTTTGGTATGTGGCGCCTGCATTGTTTAAGCCGAATGGCATGAAATTCCAAGAGTATGTTCCCCATGGGAATGTGAATGTCATTTTGTGCTAATCCTTAGGTGCAATGCGGATTTGGTTATAGCCCAAAAAACCATCCATGAGAGACAACATCTTGTACCTTTCTGTGAGATCAACAATCATGTCTATACTCGGCAATGGGAAATCATCTTTTGGACAAGCCTTATTTAAATCTCTTAAATCTATACAGATGTGGATTTATCCATTTGGCTTTGTGATAGGGACAATGTTGGATATCTAGTTAGCATAGTCTATTAATCTTATGAATCCAGCATCTAGTAACTTCTTTAGTTTAGCCTTTACAAGTAGTGCAATTTGTAGATGCATTTTCCGTAATTTGTGTTTGACTAGTTTGATACCTGGAATTAAAGGAAGATGATGCAATACCAATTCTGGATCTAGACTTGGAATATCAGCATATGACCATGCAAAGTTAACTTTCCTTTCTATGAAGAATTTTTGGAATTCAGGTTTTTCTTCTTCTGTTAATGATGTGACCAAGAGAACCATTTTGGGATTCTCTAGTGTATCTATGTTAACTTCTATGGTGTCTTCAATAAGTATTGTCGATTTTTCCTATGTTACAAGAAGAAAGTCCAATCCTCCATCCTTAGGTACCTCAGAGAGGTTTTCACCTTCGAATACATCCTTTATTTTTACTATTGTATTGTCAGAAGGTGCCTTGCGGTTTTCACCTAAAGACATTTTTTAATTTTTTTTATTCTTTGTATTTTTGTAACTAGAGGATTGCACAAACTCCCTAAAGTAAGCTACACAATCTAGGTCAATAGAAAATCCTGCTTTGTGATCACACCACGGTATGCCCTCTCGGAGTCCCATGAATTCTGCAATGGCCTCATAATTTTGAAAAATATCCATAGTAGGTGGCTCTTGTTGGTCCCAGTCAATCAGTTGTGCGTAAACAAGGGAAATCCCATCATCGATGCTAGTAAAAGATGGGGAAGATGCGGAAAGCATGCAAATTGAATCCTCGAGTGTGAAGACAAAGTTGTCAATTTCAACTTTCGTGTCAGATTCAATGGATGGACCATATTCAGATTTAGATGAGTTGTATTCATAGTCATAATATGGGACAAAATTATTAGCATCATGACTGTTGGATGGCATTTCAGAGGCATGGATAGTTGGTTTAGACATTTCAAGTTCATGGGTGGGCTCGGGAATGGGGCGAGAAAATTCAGATGTTGTCGGCGACAATTTATGTTTTTCTGGATCCCAAGGAATGCTTACCCATTCCTTATTTTTAGAATGATGTTCAATAGGATCAATGTTGTATTCTTGTTAGAATCTTTCTTGAAAAGGGAGTTGGACAGGTTCTAGGAATAGTTCATCAATATCATAGTTACTTAGGGTTTTCTCAAATCCCCATTCCCATTCATTAGAGTTAGTTTCGGTAAGGGATTCTTCACTTGTCTCAACACTTTTTGGAGCCATTATGTCCTCACTTGAAAGTTCATAGGTACGTCGATTGTCAATTCCAAGTTGGTCAAACCCTAGCCCTATGTACCTTGGTCTTGTAGAAATAATGACAGGTTCTCTCCTTCCATTATTGGATTTTCCAAGGACACTTGTGCCGTCACAACCCAGTGCCTTGCATATGTCATAGCCTTTTCCATAGAGATGTACTAGTAGTGGAGGTAATCCTTCTGGGTCTTTGTAGATCTAGTCAGCTATGTCAATAATTGCTTCATGACTCATGTCTCCCCATAGTGTGAATACTCTTTTTGGTGGAACCTTGAAAGTTGTTTTAGGCTCAACTGCAAAACATGGTCTACCATAGACTTTAGGTGGTTTACGTATTGTGGGGATACAGTAAGTCCTATTCAGTTCGAATTCTCCATATCCAAGCTCCTGGATCTGAATGTTATTACTTGGTATGGAGGTTGAGGAGGATGGTGTGACGGAAGTCGATGGAATGGATATGAATGATTTGGAAAGTGAAAATAGGTCAATATATTTTTAAGATGTGGAAGCTAAGGATTCTCGATTGATGGGTACCTAGTGTTAAACAGTGGCTCTCAGATTGGTATAGTATTGAAATGGATCAGGATCTCCTGGGATATTAATTTTAGTACCATCAAAAGGGAACTTCAAGCATTGGTGGTATGTGGAAGGAATGGCCTTTAAGGCATGAATCCATGGGCGACCAAGTAAGATATTGTAATGTATGTCATGATCCAGGACTTGGCATGTTGTATCTATAATAACTGGTCCCACGCTAATTGGAATTGTGATGACGCATTTAGAATCACGTTCTTCATCATCATACACCTTGATGACAATGCTCTTGGTAGCATCCACACACGCATCAGAGAAGCCAAGAGCTTTAACCAATTTTAAAGAGAAGATGTTCAATCCTACTTTGCCATCTACTAGGACTCGTCTAACCTTATGCTTATGGACAAAAACCTCGATATGATGGGCATCAATTATGAGATGGTTTGGGTGAGGAATAGTCAATGTCCGAAAAGGTAATGTGGTGAGGCGATGTCAAATATTTGACCATAGTTTCGAAATGGTTGACATCATTGTTGTTTGGGACAAAATACTCTTGCAAGACTTTATCCAAGATGGCCTTATGTGTGGGTGAGATGTAGAGCAATTCAATGATGGAGATTTGAGCGGGTTTTTTGTTCAATTGCTCGATAAGGTTGAACTTTGGATTAAGTTTTTGTGGCTTGGAAGATGGACCAGGTATGGTAATTTTAGGCTGATGAGCAGAGGGACTTGGGATGGTGACCTTGCCTTTACGTGTGGTGACATTGCATTCCAGGGCTTTTTTGATGGTAATGGTATCAACACACTTGTCTTCATCAGTAGCTTGTAGGTTGTTAATGGTGGTACCACTAGAATAATTGAAGGCAGGACAAACGTGATTGGCTTGATTATTGTTCTTCTTTGTGCCAGGCGAGGAGGGGTTACCAGAACCATGATCCTATAGTGGGTTCTTGTGGATTGTATGATCTGAATTAGATGCAAACAATTGACCTCCTAACTCAATGGTATGGTTTTCAATAAGGTCTTGCACAAGATTATGTAACTGATGACAAGAGGAAGTTTTATGCCCTTTGACATGATGGTAATCACAAAATGCATTATCATCCCACCATGATGGCTTGAATTGACTCGGGTCATACGGTTTAGGTTCTTCCAAATTTATGACACTTTTTTGGATAAGTTTCTTTAAGACAATTTCAATAGGCTCACCCAAGGGGGTGTATGTGCATTTTTAAAATTTTCGTGGTTGACGTGGCTGCCTTTGATTAGATTGAGCAGGATTATTTTGAATAGCATTGGCAATTGGTGTCGGTGTAGTCACAGGTGCATTTTTATTTTGAACTCCTTTGATGGTGAGTACATGAACTATTGCATTAACGGTTTTTGCATCGACCACACCATCATTGATGATGTGTTTATTCTTAACCCAGTATTTGGTTTTTTCATTGGAATTACTTGGGTTAGTGTTTGTGGTGGTGTTGATTTTTTTGCCACCATATTTTAATTCACCTTTGGCAATCAAGTCTTTTTAAAGTTGAACACCTTTTTCAACAAGGTCAACAAAGGTGGTGCAACAATGGACTTGTAAGCCATATCTTAGTGGTCCCAGGAGATTTTGTACAAACATGGTGACTTTCTCCCTTTTGGGTATCTCTACTAGACATCTGCTGGCTAGAGTTCTCCATCTTTGAAAGAATGGAATAAATGTTTCACCCATGTCATCTTGAGCGAGCTTGCATAAGGATGCGATGTCAATGTCCATATCGATGTTATAGGCATAGTTTTCCACAAACTTGTTGGCCAGTTCTTCTCGTGTTTTGATCCCTTTAGGTGTGCAAACCATTCCAATGCATGGGCTGCAAGACTTCTAGAGAAGAGTCTCATGAGATAAGTTTGTTCATATGCAAAATCCATGCAACTGGTGGTGAATTCTCTTATGTGTTGAATGGGGTTTGTCTTTCCTTGGTATTTGGGAAAATGTGGGACCACATATCCTGGAGGAAATGGCATATACAAGGTTGTATCAAACGGATATGGACGCAGATCATATGACATGTAAGGTTTTTTATTTGACTATTGCAAGGTCTCCACTTGTGTTTGAAGAGCAGCTAGTTTGAGTGTGAGTGCTTCCATAATTGGGTTGTTGGTAGCGTCACACATGTTGGTGATCAGTATGGATTGAGTTCCCACCTATTGTGATGAGATGTGTTGGTTTGGAATTTGTTGTTGGTGGGTGAATTGGATGTTCTGATTTGGCGGTTGTTGGAAATGAATGTTTTGATTAGGGATTTACTGTTGTGTATGGACTTGAGAAGCATAAGTGGAGACATGGGATCCAACCATGTTGGATTGAATTTGGGGACCTTGCTGGCTTTGAGCATGTTGATGCACAAATAGAGTGGAATATTGGGTGCCTTGGTTGCCTTGCCCAAATAGATAATTATGGCCTTGAGGAATGTTGGTATTAACTTGTGAGGAATTAGGTTGGGTGATTTGAATCACAACTCTTCGGTTATTCCTCCCAAAAGTGTTTGATGAGTTGGTTGCCATAGCATTTGAAGAACCTAATAACAGGTTTGTTGATGTACCCATGGAACTAGATGAAGTTCTGAAGAGGTTTGAGGTGGTTGCACCCATTGTTGATCCCAACGTTTGTGAAGAAATTGTGGATGTTTGTTGGGGTATGGATTTTGATATGGTGTTGGTTTGGGTTGATGATCCCCCAATAGGCGTTGTGTTGCTCATAGTTGATGCATTGGTTGTGGCAGTAGTATGACCAAGGGAGGTAGCATTAATGGTGTTGATGACATTTTGTGAAGAGGCTCCCATGGAATTGTTGTTTGCATCATGGCTTGTTTGATTGGGTTTGGGAGATGTTGCTCTTATAGTATTGATATTAAATCCTTTTGGAAATTTAGCCCCTTGGTCAAGGAGCATCGCTAGATATCTATCTGGATCATTAAGGACAAGATCTTCCACAAAGGAGGCTACCTCAGGATTTTAGGTGGCAACATGTATGTCTTCTTCAAATATTTTCCCATTAGCATCTCTGCGGATGAATTTTTCAAAAGGATTTTGTGAAGAGGGTGGTGACATCTCACTCAATGGATTGATAAGGGAATTTCCTATGTCATTAGGAAAATTATTGATGTCATTGGGTAAGAATTCAAGTCATTGGTGAAATTGAGAAAGTTGGCATCTTGACCAAAAGAACCCATGAGTCTTCTCTTTCTCTGTAATCTAGTTTCAACCATAAAAGTTTTGCTCAACTTTGGAAATGGTGGAGGGTGACCTAAATATGACACTATGTTTTTGGGTTTTTTGGAATAAAGGAATGCTATGAAATGCAGATGGGACTAAAAAAGGAGCATAAAGGTATGCAAATGCAAATTGTATGAGACTAAAATGAGGAGACTAATGATATGCAAACTCAAAGGAGACTTAGATGCACTCACTATTGGTAAATCTAAGGAGATGTATACTTGACCACACAAAGTTTTGGTAATGCTTCAGGTTTGGAATATCAATGGATTGTAAAAGGACTAAGGAGGACAAAGTGAAATTATGGTGACCTAAGAATGCTACCTATAATGCAATAATGAGGGAAGTTGAGCAATTCAATATCTGGTTTGATAGAAACAATAGAGAGAGACGTGTTAGAATCTTGTAAGGATAGAATTAAGTCTCAATTTTTGACAATGAAATGAAATTTTTGGGAGACTGGCAAATGCGTTGTGGAAAATGCATTGTGACAGAGCAGATGCATCACAATAAAGGTGATTGCGGTGTTTTAGTAGGAAAATGCAGTTTGAAAAGGCAATTGCGGCACTTGGTAAAGAAAATGTGATGAAAGACAGTCAATTGTGGTATTTGAAGTTGCACATGTGTTGCAACAGAGTGATTGCAGCATAAAATTTAGCAATTGTGGTCTGAAATAGAAGATGCGTCACAGAAAGTGATTTTGACAAAATTTCAGCAGATTGCAAGGAATTTGTTTTAGTTTGGCAATGTTGTTTCAGATTTTGGGGTTGATGTTCATTTGTTCAAGTTGTTTGAATACACTTGGCAAACACATGATGTTGTAAGAAAGTGAAAAAAAACCACATAGAAAACATTTGCAAATCTCTATGGCTACAAAGACAATATTCTTTTGGATCCCACGTGGATTTTACTCCAACTGCATATTCTTAGCGGATGAATTCATAATCTGGGCCCCACGGGCTCCCCCTTACAATGCACTCACTTCTCAGGGCAACTAGGCTTCCAACCTCCATGAATCTCCCATGGCAAGATAATCATCTCTACTAAAAATTGTGCAGGTGTGGGTGCCTTGGCAATGATTGTTGTTGCACCAAAGAATAGAAGGTTTTTGGTCACACTAAAACAAGGGTTTTAATTCAGGCACCCATTCGAGTGGTCATACATGGGGCACAAGATTAAGCTCCATTAAGGAGGCACTCCAGCTTGAAGAGGTTAAGCTCATCAGGGTTTTGGGGAGTACTACTTGGTTCGTATGACATATCTGCACTCGTAATCCTAGTCTTTCCCTTAGGATTCACATTTGTATGCTGGTCGGGAGTAGCTTGAATAAAGAGCTTCGTTGTTGATTTGATTCACTTTGGGGTGAGTACTTTTTCCCACCAAAGCAGGCCTATTTTTTAAGGTTAACAAAAGCGAGCAAACATATTCGTATTTCAATCAATCTTTGTTGAAAAACAAAGAGAGAGCACACCAATATGTTTAACTCACACTCGCATGGTTGTTCTTTTTAAACCCAAATTGAAAGTGTGAAGGTGTGTTAATTAACTAAATCACAATACACATCAAACACATATTTATTTTAACCGTTTGTAGTGTTATCATGCAAAGGGTTCATTTTAACCATTTGTAGTGTGAGCTAACTAACAGTTCATTTTAAACCCATGAAAAACATGATTATTCTTTTTTAAACCAATGCAAAAGTGTGATTGTTCTTTTTACCCATGAGTGAAATACAAATTTGTGGGATTAAATTGAATAAAATAACTAATGAAATTGAGTTAGACTCCAGATTGACACACGCTATCACGAAAAGATTAGTATCCCAAAAATCTTTAATCTAGAAGTAGAAAAATAGAAGGAAACTGAAAAAGAAAAAACATAAAAAATTTGTTACCACTTAGTTGCATTGCAATAGAGTGAATGTAGCTTGATATGGCAGACGCATCGTTCTATCTGGCAGATGCAGCTTGATATGTCTTTTGTGGTTTGGCTTCTATCAAATGCAGCTCGGGATGGCAGTTGCGTCGCTCGGGTAGTCAAATGCGTCACAATAGAGCGGTTGCATCACTCGTGCAAAAAGATGTGGCACAACAGAGCATTTGTGTCGTAGGGACTGTTAAGTGCATCGTTCCGTACACTTGTACTTGCAATTTTTTTTGGACAAAAATCATACGATAACCTGCAAAAATGTATTAAAAAAATGTCAGGTTCACCAAGTAACTATGGATTTTTCGTGCAAGATTAAATGTTAGCAAATTACATGCATATTATATCAATCCACAATAGACAATGAAATGCAAAGGAATTAAAATAAAGAACAAAAAGGAGAGATCTCACCCAATCCTTCATCCTCCATGGTTGACTTCCATTGTACCTTCTAGCTTGCTGAAATAATGAAGTGTGCCCTCAAATTTTGATGAGCAACTCTATACTATGGACTATCCCTAAGCAAGTTTTGAAGGATTTAAGTACTTGTGCAAGAGAAGATCAATCCTACATGCAATGATCTAAGTAGCTAAGTGACAAAAACAAGACAATGTAAAAACTCAAGAGAATGCAAG